>JASANE010026563.1:0-27070 GCA_030248225.1 Trileptium ribeirensis
TTAAATTACAGGAAACTGTTTCAATTTTCTACTTCATTTGCCCCCCCCAGTCTTCGTCGTTCGGTCAGTCGTACTGATAGGTAGGTAGGGTCGTCAAATACAATAGGATGAAAGCATATGAAAATCGCTAGGGCAAACGTACCTTGAGGGTAGACGATCGGACGCCCCTCGTCAAATGTCGTAGGCAATATTGTTTTGAGCAGTGTTCCGGTCATGCTGTAGAGCTCGCGTAGTCAGCCCCGAATGTCGTTTTCCGCCCGCCCCGCTCAAGCATTCGTCGCCCAGAGCGATCTGCATTTAGGAGCGTTTTCTGAAGCACCCTAGGGCCCCTGCTTAGTGCACTGCATAGCTGATTAGTTCGCTAACATTGAGTGAAGCAGGGATAACCGCCCTTAGTCCACGCTCGCGCGTGGAGCTGCATGCTCCGTCCCTTTTGCCCGTTTTAATGTCTTACGCCCCATAATGTACAGGACTGAAGCGACTCCCTTGAGCTGTTGTTAGGCTTCCCGACACGTTCAGAAGACACTCGTCCCCTGATAAGACTTGATCATTAAAATAAATTTTGTATTCTAAACTCTGTGTTCAGACTTAACTCAATCCGAGGCGCTAGGAATTTTCTACTTGCTACATAGTTTGTCCGCTCGGACGAGCAGACCCTGTTCGCCATGGCTTGTGTGCGAGAATGCCGCAAGCCTTGACGAGCATGGCCTCCTATCAACTCTATTTCATGCTTCTCTGGAATCAAGGAGTAAATTCTGAGGAATGTAGTTAGAACAAAAATTAACTCGTCCCTGTGATAGTTTGAAAAATTCAATAGGAAATTTTTGAATACTTTCGTCAAAATAGGATTTATTGAAAAGTGCAGGCCACGCCATTGATAATCCGACCCTAAACACTCAGGGCTTGTCGGAACCCTGTGGGGGCCACATAGGTCATTGCTCTAACACGGAGCATACCGTTATTTTAACCAGGCAATTCATCTTGAGCTTCAAATTTCTAGGGACTCTTGTACGTTTTATTTAAAAAACTCACTACGCTAAAATAGAACTTAAACAACTTCCGATGAGTCTAAGATAGGGAATAGCGGCTAAGCTCCATGACCTGCGAGCAGGTGTCGGTGCTAGCCTCCCTGGGGGACCTCAGAAATCATACCTGATACTAGACACGTGCGCAACCCTTCGGGCGGGGTCCGAACACACCCCGTGAAGCGCGCCTGCGGCCTGCTAAGCTGCGTAGCTTCTTGGGTCTGACCAAGAATAGGTTCAAAATTTAGTCTTCACGGTCCACCCTTGAGGTTACGATAGCCGGGGTCGTATGGGCATGGTGTTAGGAAGTTGCGCCATGCAGCTGCGTCACCGGTTATTACATTTATGGTGTACCTTATTCAGTATAGTACCTATCAGAATCTATGTATGATTCCTAGGTGACGCCTGCCCTTGACTACAACGTGGCATAGTATTCGAACATGTTCGTCTTTGACTTCAGGAGTTACAGGGTTGAAACTTACGTTTTTTCGGAATTTATGTCTGTTATTACTTAGGGTAAACTCAACGTAAATAAATAAGCATTATCTTAGTAAGGTTCCATTATTAAGACTAAATTTGTGAAAAATTACAGCGTCGAATAAATTCAAATTTACTGATAGTCTCGTATCTCCGCTCAGATGAGATATTCAATGATGTCGTTAGACTGACAATTCGGCATACTTTTCGAAAATCGACTATTTGTTATTGCATGACCAAATTTTAAGGGTCGGATTTAAAGAAAAAGGAAACCCTAGGATAAAATTAAATAACACACATTTTAATTGATATATATTGAAAAATTAACATAGAAACTAACACTCCTGTCTTTTATAACAATGAAGTGACTGTGACGATTCCACAACACTGATACGACTGTTTGATCGCGCTCTCCATGCTTGAACCGACGCACAAGAAAGTCTCCATCTTTCGTTAATAAATGTTCAGCAACGCTTTGCTCTAGGTATCCATGATAATAAAGTTGATACTCTAACGGGGCTCGCATATCAGGGCCGCTGTACGTCACCGGAAATAGCTGGAAAGTATTACTGGCTACAATAATTAAATGTGCACATGTGGAAGGATACTCGTTTCTTCAGAATAATTGATATTATTCGTCTAGATCTCGCAAACAAAGGCCGATGAACGCCATGGCAAGTAATTTGACAAGGCTCGATGGCTCGTTGTGTAACATTTGTACTATATATACAGCCATCTCCACAATTTGTGTTTTATTATTTCCGGAAACTGCGAAGATTGACCGAATTTGATTTCGTGTTAATCTAATGCTAGTCCACAAATGACCTTGCGCAAGTGAGAAATATGTTCCAACAGAACGTCATGCAATTCGACTGTATATTTATTTACAAAAAATTTTCAGTTAAAGCTGAAATCCTTTAATTGCAAAGTTTCGGTATACTTGGTAGCATATACGTGCTTATGTCTATAAATTATGCTTATTTGCTTGAATCGATCCTACTAAAATTAAATGTAACGCTAAAGATGTTTGAAACCATGTGCAAGAGTTTTCGATGCGGCTTTTATCTTGAATTTTACCTGCAGCACAGCCAATATGATAGGTATATTATACAATATTCAAGCTTGCGGTCTAACAAATGGTCATTGTGAATTCAGATTAGTGTTAACTATTGGAACGGCTTCATTATGGTGAAACCAACAATGTCTACTTACATTCGACCACTTCTATATTACAAAATGGAATCGATGATAGTTCAGCCATCTTTGTGGACCTCGCCAAGTCTATTTTAGAGGTGGGAAGGGATTCTAGCCTTGGCCCAGCCCGCCTGATCTAGCGCGCCCTATTGCAACGCTGGCCCGTGTCGTGCGAGCACAGCTCGAATTTGAACTTTCCGTGTTGGCCCGATCAGAAAAATTTCACCTCTGTTTAGGTACAGAAACAAAAGTATGAAATCTCGCATTTTACATAATTCACAGAAGGCAATTAGTCTTATCAAATATGAAACTGTTGGTTTCTAATCCCAGATTATAGGCTTTGTCTTGCTGTTATCCGGAATTCCTTGGAGCCACTCGAAGACGACGAAATTTTGGGCTACAGTCAAATCGCTTTAACAATAATTTGGATGATTACATCCTTTAGCCAGCAAAACTATTGCAGCAAGAATCGCTTATAAACTTGATCTTCGTCTTAGGATGCATACATTACTACGTTAGCATTATGCAAAAAGGATATTCGTATAAATATCTCATTTACTTACTTGTTTTTCTTCTGCTTGACCCATATCACAGCATATATTGTGATTTTTTTGCTTGATACTCTATGTATTATTAATAGCACAGGATATATCTATCTAGATTCTGGATATATTTTCAGTCTATGTTGGGAAGCGTATTTAACACATAAACATGTATGTAATACGAGGTATCATATATTACATACATGCTCATAGTGGGGTAGGGTTCCGCCCTCCTGAGGCCTCGGCTACCCCCTGACGGCGCCACAGGCGGCGTCGAAGGCGCTTCACCTCACCCCACCGCCCCGACTATCTTCCGCGGGTATTTCCGCTCCCTCGACTATATCATCCTCCGCTCACTATTAGTCTTCGACTATCTCCACACCGGCTAGAATACCACAGTTTTCAAGTAAAAAAAAGAGCGTGTTTAACAAAGCTAATGGGTTGGCTTTAATAAGGCGCCTGAACAAAATTTTTGAAAATAGTGATATTTACCTATTTATTTTACCTGTATTTATGCGAGTTAAGTACGTAGCTTTTTTGAGTCTAGAGCTAATTGTTTACTCTGTACCACAATCTGCTAAACCGAACGTTATATATAAATATTTTTCAATAGTCCGATAACCGTAGCACATAGCCCTTTCGGCTGGTACAAACGTGCTAGCGTAGTTTAGTGATTTATTTTATGTATGATGGACCGGATTTCACTGCCCGTCCTGGGCCGATATCCGCACTGGGATAGAATTTGACCCTAGGTGCACACATGTTAAGGCAAATGGCCCATGTAAACTTTAGGGCAGAAGGATAATGCATGCCATACCGTTCTCGATATACTAAGCCTAAGCCTTTAGTCTTAGCCTAAGCTAAGGTCCCTATATGAGCCATGTACAAAGCCTAAGGCTAAGTCGGGGGGCAACCGCTCCCCGAAAAACCCGCTCTAAGCTGTTGTTTTTCCTAACGTTATAACGTCCGGCCCTAAAGTTCGCATGGGCGAAGCAAGCTATGCATTAAATATTTACAATCACAAATCTGTAAATAACAATACTCTTTACTTTACCAAATTGTTTGAAATATATATACAGCATTTACATGGCGTTATATGTAATTTGCGATATTTTGTAGCAGTCTTGTGCCATGCCGTTCTCAATATAGTAAGCCTAAGCTTTAGCCTTACCCTAAGCTTAGGTACTTATATGAGAGATACACTAAGCCTAAGTCGGGAGGCTGCTGCCCCGCTCTTACGTTGTTCTTTTCTAACGATATAACGTATTGCCCCACAGTGTTACCTGGGCCGTAGTGTTTACGGTACAGGAACGAACTGATGAGCTGATGAAAGTAAATATTGTTTGCGATATTTTTGCCTTTAAGGCTACGAATCACTATTTCAAATTATAAACAATTACAACGCATGGAATACCTGTTGCATTGAAACCTGTTGTATCTTAAATGGGAATAAAACACGATTAAATCCCACGACGGAAAGGTGATGTGTGTGGCGGCAGGCCAGGGAAATAACTAAAAAGTCTACCAAAGCTCTTCAATTACAGTTTTCCTAATTTTAACAAAATTTTTGCTTAAAATTTTTGTAATTTTTCGTATAATTGGTTCAGCACGGAGAGGATGAAGGTGCGCAGCCTTATCGGGATAAATATGGCTCAGGGAATCCGATCCTTAAAGAGATGGGCACATATACATTATGCACTGGTTTTCGTGCCATAACATAATATGACATATCTATTACCATTTATGACCAGACCAATTTCATGTAGATTGATAGAGCGCTAACTTTTTTCTATCATAAACAGAGTTTCAAAAGAACTTGTTTAAGGATATAATATACCGCCGTTTTCAATACTTGGTGAAAATTTTACGCAAAGGATAAACTAGTGGAGAGAATCTCGTCAGAACAGTACTCTTAAATTATTGACGACAAAAATCTAGAGATAAGAAATTTCCATTATCATTTCAGATAAAAAATAATGTTTAATTTTCTTTTTTCCCCCAGAAAACATTCAAGTTAAAAGAATTTTATTTAGCGCATTCGAAAAATCTCACAATTTAAGTAAATTTTATGGTTTTACAATTAGGGATAGAAAACAACTGATGATTTTTGTGGTATGTCACCTTCTGTCTCGCCTTATAATTTCATCATATATAGATCAGCTTATCTTGTTTGTGAAGGTTCGTTGAATTAGGTTACATTGTCCCTTTTGATCTGACTATATATTGCCTGGAAAAAAGTGGAACAAATGGTTACAAAATTATTGCTATTTGTTAAAAGTTAATTTTTGGATTCTGAAGGACCCAGTACGCGGAAAGTTTGACTGTCGATAGTCTATATATTGCAATCCAACGGTACACGGTGTATACTTTACACTAATAACACAGATTCTGCAATGAGACATTAACACCCTTGTTATGTCTAAATATGCCTGTTGTATTTTATGGCGTTGTAAAGACATTCATCATAAAGGCCACCAGTCTCCAGCTGCACATGGTTTAATCAGTAACATCTTGTTTAAAACACCATGTTTCAGGCTCAAATAAACCGTAACTTAGCAGTTATAACTTATAAATAGTCTACGCAATGCCACCCAATGGCACATGGTGTATAATACTTACACTGTAATAAAACAGATTGTGCTTGAGACACCATCAGCTTAACTATGGTATCTAAATTTATCTACTGTATTTTATGACGGTGTCAAACTCATCATAAAGGCCAGCGTTCTACAGCTATAGCATTTGTACACTTTATAAACATATAATAAAAATAACACCATGTTACATAACTCCATACTTCAGGATAAATTCAGCCGAAACTTTGCAGGTAACTTTTATCCCTCGTCGCTTGGTGGCCAGCAACCACTCGAACAACCTATGCGTGAGGAGGAACTGGACGTTACGGGTTTTTACGCAGTTGGTCCAGAACCGCCACCATCCGTGTAGGAATTTGGCTTAGTCATAACCAAGCTTAAAAATAAGAAAGGACCAGGTGCAGATGGCTTAAAGGCCGGGGCTATTCAAAGCCGGAGATCAACCTCTCATGGTCTGGCTCCCAAAACTCTTGCAGCGTATATGGAGTTCAGAACTGCCACTCGATGCTTGTCGAGCAGCAATAATTGTTCCTTTTTTCAAAAAAGGCGACAAAAAGCAACACTGAAATTTTATGGGGTATATCAATGCTTAGCTTTCCGTTCAAGATTCTCGAGGCTACTGTGCTTGAACGAAGCAGGAATCAATGGCACTTAATTACACGAAAAAATCAAGTCGCATTCCGGGCTGGCAAAGACTACGTTGACGAAATTTCACCACTTCGCCAATTTTTTTGTGCTGCGCCACGAATACCGCCAGCCGATGTGCTTATTTATTGACTTCCAGGCTGCATTTGATTCAGTCGTCCGCCGCAGCTTAAACAACATAAATGAAGACTCCGAAGCTGCCTGGATAACCAAATAAACAAATGCCGTCACCTACAGCAATGTTCGAGCAGACGATATTACGTCATCTGCCTTTGTAATAGAAACCAACGTTCGTGAAGGTTCTATTCGGTCTTCTGTTAGTTTTAATTACGTTGTGGACAAGGTGTTGTCAGAACTGTACTCCCGTTGGCTTGGAGTATAGCTCGGCGATGAAGCTCGCATACTAAACCTTGACTACGTCGACGATGTCGCCATACTAGCATAACCGTAGTCGAGATGCAAACTGTGTTAAACCTCCTAAAAGAGAGGAGCAGAGTCGGTCTGCAATAAACTCTCGCAAGACTATTAAGATCGTGACCTGTTGCTGTACTACGAAACCCAATCTCTATCACAACGGCGAAGCTATAGAGAACGTCGATAAGCTTTGCTATCTCGGATCCATAATCACCGGTGGTGGGTGGTTCAGCAAAGGCCAACATTGGTAAACTGCTAACACCTCGATTGCTTTCCACCAAATACACAAAAAACTTTTGGCGCAAAGGCAAGATCTCGATCGCCACAAAAATGAAAGTATTATGTGCATGCATTCGGCCGATTCTCCAGTTCGGCCCTGATACATGGTCAGTTAAGGTCAGCGCTCCCAGTTTTTAAACGATCATGTCTGCGGCGAATTGTAGGCGTTTCCAAACTAGACCGCTTAACAAATTTGGATGTGCATGTTTTTACGGTCAACGAACGAATCTTGAAGCTGCAGTTGTGGTGCGACGACTCAAATGACTCGGGCACGTACTACAATGCAAATATGTTGTCCCGTAAAGCAAATACTAACTACAATCCCATCATCCACATGGGAAACACCGCGCGTTCGAGCGATCGTCACTTCGAATTATATATATCTAATACGGAGCGATCATTCAAAGACGTTACTTGGAGATATTAATGGCTGATATGTCCAATTTGAATTTTGCAAGAAGTTGTCCGCGACTGATTGGGATGGAATTCATGGATCTCAGAAGCATCGTCGTCCCGTTTTGGGGCCACATATTGCATATATATTCGTCCTACACGACTAACATTCTACTCAAGTAGACACCCCACAATAGTTTGGTCAAGTAACAAGTAAACATATATATTTAAATCATTGTATTAATATACTATAATGCGTAATAGTGATATATTTTATATTACAGGTAAACAAGGCAACATATAAAAATATCCCGCGAGCGGTGGTGTGGAGCCTCAGGGCGTGAAGTATTACCTTCATGGGGTACACCAGAGCCTTGTGGGGGGTCCGAGGGATTACTGGGGTTGCCACACTAACCGCTGCTGTGGCATATATGATATATATGGTATTGCCCAACGTTGACATGTTCGGCATAAAATTTGTAGTCCTGCAACTGAAATTAAGGTGTTTTCAAATGATGCACTTATCACTCTGCTGTCGCCTAACTGAATTAGCATAAAGTAACATAAAATAGGAAATCCTAGGATGACCCGTGAAGACTCACGCGTCTCTGTTACCACATACTGTCTGTAACCACGCATGCTCATGGGGGAGGGGGGTAAACCTCCTGAGGATGCGACAAACCCCCATTCCCGAGAGTCCGACACGCCCCTTCCCACCTGAGAGTCCGGCGATCACCCTGACAGGACCGACCGCCTTGTACCACTGGGGAGGCCTAAAGCCTCCCACCCCGATCACCCGGTTCCTCTCGGGACTTCGAACCTCGGTCCATGTATGACGAGTCACATTACCTCAAAATTGCTCTGATAATCTAGATATTTTTTTGGCTTTGAAGCATTAAGCGTTCTGGAATAATAATCTGGATTTATATTGACTACAAACAGTGATCCAGATTTCACATTTTACGACGCGCAGATTACATAATGCTAAACGAATGTTGCTAACACAATGGTCTCATCACCTAACGTTCTAGACAAAGCTCGATTTACACCTAACTTTACAAGTCTCAAACTTGTTTTGTGTGACTGCTACAATTAAACAATATTAAGTTAATGCTTTATTTCAGTTTTAAAAACTTTCGACATTAAAGTCTTCTAATTTAACGTCAAGACTATAAGCTTTTTAATACCAGCATTCCAAAGGCTCAATAAATTCCGAAAAACGCAATAACCAGTTGTTTTGTTGGATAAACGGCACACGCAATGACAGTATTATAAAAACGCGGGGTGACAAAACTTTTCAAAATCCATATATGTGTCATCATTAGAACTGTTACCGAGAACAGATCGCACCAGAAGAAACGTAGCAAACATGCTACGCGCTGCAGCCAAAATGAAGTAGCTATCAAATTTTACGATCAATCAAGTTTGTTGAGTTTTTGGAAAAGATACTTTCCTCAGGGCAGGCCATGCTGCAATTATAGTTACCTGTATCCACCGTTTGAGTTGCAAAGAATCACTATCGGTTTTGCAAGACAAAATCACGAAATAAATCTTTTAAAAATTTGTGGTCCGAATTCTGCTATAGTTATTCGCAGTTTAACGGTTACATGGATTCCTTAATGCACGGGCGCAATTCGCTTACGTCTATATTTGCCGAAATCGCACGCTTGTTCGCGTTCATCAAATGACAAATTAGATCACATAGTAGCCAAATGCCTCGTCATATAGTTAGTGACGCTCATGAAAAAATTAATGAGTTTCCTACATTCCCTATCTACTATCTAGCGAAACCACAACGGTTGGAACGGCCACCGCGAAGTTCGCTGGGAAAGAAAACACTAACCGAATAAATGATACGTTCGCGGTCTATAAATGTATAACAGTATATATACGATAAAAACGCGGTTAGAAGAGTGTTCAAGTGTTCGAGGCCCCTAAAATTGAGAAATAGTGACCGGAAAAGAACTTGCTTGCGTGTTGCTGTACCGAAAATACTGTCCGCATAAATATAATTGCTATTTATAAGGCGAACATGGGTTTGTGAACTGACTTGAGAAAACAATAACGCAGGTATAAGCATTTGAAGTCGATCCACGTATTAAAGCCTCATGCCAAATGTAATAAGGTATCCATTGAAGCATATTTTGCTGCAAAAGTATAAGATCAACGCAATGCAAGCCTATAAAGCCATAACAATGTCATTTTACACTAACAAAAAGTAGTTTAGCGACGGCCACGAAACTCACTTTACTGCTGGCAATATGAAAATGACAAATCAAAATTGTTTTAGATCTATATGAAGTTGTTAAGCTTGCCGCGAATAGATATGATAGAAGCCAATAACAATAACAACAGTGCAATTATAGTTTGTAACGGATGTGATTTGCCATAATTATGATGCAGTCATAAATGAATGAGTAACAAAGAATCATAGCGCCGTTATTTATATCGTTTTATGTGTTTAAAAACACAGACAAAGTGTTACAATCAGGTTATACTTTTTATTAATCTTAACATGATGATTGTACGATATCAGTTTAAACAACATATTATAAATGATATTTCTATTGTATATATAGTTTAGTGGCGAAAGTGATATTGTACTCTTCGCCTTAACGTTGTGCAGGATAAGCTTGGCTCTGCATCTGCAACGTTTGTTCCTAATGATGTCTCTACGTTTAGGTACTGAAATTTCATCCAAAGACTGGTTGATGTTTCCAAGCTTTACACAGGATTGCCATCATTACATGCTTTAGTCATTTTCTGTGACTTTGAGTTACAATCACAATTTGTATAAGAATGCCTTAAGTAGGTCAAACTTCATTATTTTTATGAATGTGAATAAGAGCGTTCATGCACCCTTTCCGAATGTAAGTAGACAATCATGTTAGCATTTTCAACGTAACTTGTATATTCATTGTGAGCTCAATATAGCCTCATATTAGTTCCGTGTTGGGTTGCCACAATGATACGTTTCTACGATTTCAAGTGGAGATTAAAATAGCTTTGAAGTTATTATCAAAAGGCGAAAATATTACACTTATTAGTATGCATGTATAAACCTCGATTAGGACGAGCATAATAGAACATTACACAAAATCATTCCGTATTTGGGTATTATTGTCTTTAGCTTTATTACGTATAATTCTTATTTTTCTTTTAGTTTAACGGCTTAGATTTATCAAACTCAGTTCTTACACCTATTTCAAAATTAAATGAGTGTCAAAAACCTGTTGTTCACCAAAAATGAGATTTCTGTAAATCCTAAATCGGAAACTGCAGTTTGAAACACAATTCAGGATTACTCTTATCGTGAGGACATTTTGTCATACAATAGTTTGTTGTATCTGTACAACTTTGCTATCTTATCCACCTGCATTTTTTGCTGGTTTAAGTTGTGTATGGTGTCAGCGGAAAATAGACAGCGGTGGATTACTGATTTGTAACGCGGTGTTAGTGTCATATTTCACACAATTCTCAGTCTGAGTGTCTGACGCTGTTTGGACATGCCAGTTGAAATATTCAGTTATTAGCAATTCGCGTACAATTAAAGACAATTTATAACGTACATTAACTGTGTATTAGTAAACATAGCAGACTCTTGCCAGTTATCACCAATTTTAGTACAATTAAAAGACCATCACTGTTTATAACTGTGTATAGTAGTAACATAACGGTCTGTTTGCGTTCTGTTCAGCAATGTATGGCGGAGAGTTGCATTTTAGCTGAGGTTCTATGAATTTTCCTGGTATATTGTCAAACAGTATTATATTCAAGTTCCAAAACAATTTATTCCACAAGACTTGTCACGACGACACATTGACTCATGAATTTAACACATATTAATCGATATTATAAAAATTACATATAAAGCCAGCTTTTATATTCAGATGTAGCTAAACGGTATCTGTGCACACCCATGTTGGCTGACAGCGCAATCAGACATCGAACAGTGTAGCTGGTCAAAATTTAGCCAATTTCAATTTTACGGAGTTCTTTTTATTTTGTGGATTATCGATTCAAAATAACAGTAACTTGCGACTAGAAAATTTTCATCAAGCGTTACAGATCAGGGAATCCGGAATCACACACGATTAAAATGACAGTGTTCAGTAGGTTTATGTTTTATGCGATTTTGGATATGGAAAATTGGAGCAGCACAAATCCAAAACTAGATGTATAATCAGATAAAGCTACACGTAAAATAAACTCGAGGATATCCTTCTGGCTAGAGATGAAGGCACAGATTTTTGACACAATCAAACGCTACTTGACTAAGCGCAGTGCTATTGGTAAGGTTTGGAATTCTCATCTCGATGAATTACATATGGTTGGCAGATATTACCAGCTGAAGCATACTAAAATAAAATTTACAAATGTACCCATGTATGTATCCCTGCCCTTCAATTGGGACCGAAGTTATATGCTCTAAAATCTTTCCTCCTGTATTTGTTGCGTTTTATATTACACATTTAATTCATCAAATTTTGTTATTAATTACACAGTTTATGTATTTGGAAATTTAGGTTAAATTTGAATTATTGAGGATGGTGGGCCTCAGTTCGCTATGTTGTCGTTGTGAATTTATCTTATCATCATTTTTGAGTCGAGGCCTTCTAATCCTCAGCACCGCACATGTAACAATGGAGGGTGATTTGCTTTAGATCACTTATGTTGGTGTACTTAAACACGGCATCGACATTTGTTGATTTCAGGCTCACTTCCCATCTCATCAATCATACTATTAAACGGATAATTGTAATTAGGTATTCATACTATTAAACGGATAATTGTAATCAGGTATTCACAAAGTCGCATTACGCATTATTATATTTACAAAAATTATTTCTGCGCTATTAGTAACATCAATTCTTATTACTATCAGCAGAAAAATAGGCGGAGCGATAAAACAAGCTATGTTACTGAACACTTCCTTTGAGCCATGTTTGTCTTACGTTTTGTAATATCTATCTTATATATGATTAAAATGAAACTAAGTCGGATCGGGTCGGGTCGGGCTGACACTGCTGTCGGGTCGGGTTGGGTCGGACCCAAAAACTTGACTGAAATTCTATCTTTAGTAGATATGCTATGTGGCCATGTGCATAAGTATTTGCTGATTATATTGTTTGTTTGCAACACAACATATATTATGTGCATTGGGAGTTAATTAACTCTTTCATACCCAAATAAATTTGTTGTGCAATGTTTGATTAACTGCGGCCAGGACCGCATAACTTCACCCTGGTTGTAAGAGTGAAAGCAGCGTACGTAAACCACTGGGTTGTCTAGGAGCTGTTACCTGATTTCTTAAGCAATTTCGCGAGCAGCCAAGTACACTCGGGCATGAGCCACACGACAAACTCGGTCTATAAAACACAACACAACATACTGTGGTTCCATTTGGACCTAATCAGTACGAAATTGTTCGATATAAGACATAATATACAAGTTCATGGTTTCAAAGAATAATTGCTTGTCACTGCTTTTTCAATTTGGCGTGGAATTCATACTATTACTATTCATATAGTGCAACGTATTTTTCTACTGTTTAGTACATATTTCAGTTTTGTTAATTTTAATTATCGGTGGGCTCACATAACTAAATGTTATAGCAAGCATTACTTCAGTAAAAACTCTGTATTTAGCCTGTAATATCTAAAGTAAACACAAAATATCATGTATTAGCTGTATGTCCAAGCATTATTAATTGCCATAAGTGATATATGTTATCTTCAACATAAGAAACGCCTATATAAGAAAATTTCGGCTTATATTTTCTTATATAGGCTTATGTAAAGACATAATGATAAAATCGAAACCTACAACTTGATTTGCATTCGTTCATGCTACACATTATTCTCGATCACGTTTCATTCAGCAACAGAAATACGTTTCTTATAAACAGCCGTTGTCATTCTTGTTTAAACGGTGAAGTTTAGTTTATTACACGCATATGTAAGCTATCAGAAAGTTTTCGGTGTCTGAATTATTTCAACACTTGCCAGCCGTGTTACTCGCTGCTAAAATGACTTTTGACGTCTTTCAGTAAATTGACACCCTTGTCGAGAGACTTGCAAACCCAGGATCTAGCCGATGATCACACCGGTTCGCTGATAGCTTTGTGACTATCAAGGGTACCTGTCACTTAAGAGTGTTTAACGCGAACCGTAGGGAAGTGTTAATAGAATTCAAGTCTTGGGGGGGTTTCAGTAAAATGTACGAAGTTAATTACGTAATTGGTAGATTTACGTTAACAGCTGTAATTCAAAATATTTCATCCAACTGTAACACAGGAACCGACTGGTGGGCAGTCACATATTCGGCCGTAGTCGCTTGTAATAAAACTTTGTCTATCTTTGTCATTGTATTGCCTTCCACGACAACATACAGCATTGTCCATTGCAATTATAGCTCGACACTAGCTTTTCTAATACCCTTTTAGTCTTGCTTAAGACAACTGCAACTGTATCACAAGCACTCACGTCTCCAAAATGCACCTTCGAGAGTGCTTGAAGTGCTTTAGGTTTATTTCTAGATTGACACATGTAACAAATATTCGCCTAGAGTGAGGAGCAGAAATAAGACTAGTTACACGGCATCAATATATTCACATTCGTCTAAAATACTTTTAAACTTCTGCACAGCGTTTCCTTCAAAAACAGCCGTCTTTGTTTCAGTTTCAGTAATTAAACTCGCATTACTGGTCGGCGTCTGAAGTGTGAGTTGTCGCTTAGTGAGATCTCCGTTAGATGAACACAAATTTGGATTTGACAGCGATGTAATTTTGGTGGTTACAGTTGGTGACTGTTGAATAACGCCATTTCTCAGTCCATTACGCGAACTACTGTGATTTAGATTTCTTCTCGTAGTACCTGTTGATGCTATTAGTGATTCTGCGGTAATTACAGGCACTTTTCCCCAAAGTTGTTTGAACTGCCGTCTGGTGAAAAATAGTCGCCAAGCGTGTCGTGCTTCATCGTAACCAAGACAGCGAACAACGAAAATGATAAAACCTTGAAGCGAGTTAAGGATACAAAATATGTATGCGAAGGGTAGCTGAACCGGGCCAACTGCTAGCGCTCCAAATATCCACGTGACTCCGAGTAAAACCATAACAGTGAGAGCACCACGAACCTTAATTGATAGTAAAATCAGAATCAGTTATTTCAGGTGAAACGAGATTTCAACATATGATATTTATACGCCTCACGCAAACATAATACCCTGCAATTTACGATTTATGTGATCATGTCGTACTGATAACAAACACCAGATGGAATTATCAAGAGCGAATAACGGACTCTCTTACGCCCTCTTGGTATTAATAGTGTGATCGGTTCTTCCTTCCTTTCTACAACATTTATCATGCCACAGAATGCACCGCTCAGTGAAATTAATACGAATCGGAAACCTTGCATACTATTGGGTTTTACTTTGCCACCAAAGAATAAACGAGTTTCATGCTTGGTATGATGATGTGCGTTAAAATCTTCCAAACTGTGACTCGTGAATTTGAACAGTTCGTTTTTCGATAAAAATTACACTGAGATAAGAAGTGCATCAAAATTGTTTTCATTCAATTACTTTTCTTCGTATACATTGTCATACATAGGCGAGGTCCAAAGTGCCTAGGGAGGCGTAGCGGGCGCCTCGGGAGGAAGGAGCGATGAGATCCTCTCCAGGTGGGATGAGACTGTTCACGCCGGGAGGGGGGTGGCGGTCGTCAGGGGTTGGATAATGTTTGAAAATTTTTGGGACCCAAAATTTTTCTTAATTTTTGCCAATTTCGATAAATTTTTGCTCAATTTCACCCGATTACTACCTATTTGTGCCAAAATTTTCTGCAGGGGGTGATGCATCTGGAGCTTCAGGAAGAGATGCCGAGGGAGTTCCAAGCCACAAGAGGGATAATTCCAATTACGCATGAGCATGTTTGCGCTTACATCATAATTTGTTGAAACAGTACGTTTTCTACCAGGGCATTCCAAAAAAAATTGGAAAACATAGGTTTCAACATTTAGAATTGTAAAAGTATATATTTCAAAAAATTTTACCTCAAGTATGTGTCATTTTCAAGCATGCATTTTTAGTTGTGTAAATAAATTTCATATCCTACTATTACACTTCAAATGAGTTATCGTATTTCCTGTAAACGCCACAATACAAATTATTAAAAATTAATATTTGCATTTTTGAGGAATTCCAAGTTTCTATATTGTATATCATTAATAATGGCCTAACTGAGTTGTCCGCAATACCTATAGTGCAAGTTTCTTAGATTTTTCGGCATTTGGATGACGTCCCTCATGTTTAGCCAGTTAATACTCATATCTGTATGCGGCGAATACCTGCCGTAGAACCTAAAAATTTATGATGATTTCCTTACAAGAGTATGACACTCATCGAAATCGCCGTATAAAAAGATCGGGCATGACTAACCATTTCGACTGCACCCCTGAGTCTGGACATCCCCAAATATTGTGGGGAGGGGTAAACCCATCCCACCCCGGACCAGGAGGTAAGGTAAAATGGGTCGCGTTATATCGGATCTTTTACATGGCCGATGGCGAGAAGTGTCGTACCATCCCCAGAATCCATCTTAAACTCTTGGTACAACCAATCGAAAATGCCCACGTTAACAGTGCTAAATGGCTAACAGATTACAGACTTCACAGATTATTAACATTTAGCGTACAGACAGGTTTACGATTTTTATATACATACACAATACGCCATGTATGGTGGCTAATACCAACTAATTAATTTCTGAAGAATATATCATACATGCTCATAGGGGAGTAAAGGTGCTACCCCCAGCTCCCCTGGATGTTTGATGTCCGGACCCCCGCCAAGTGGTCGGGCTATCCCCCTCCATAGGGCGCCACCCTGTCCCTTTTCCCGAGGACCCTACCATCCTTCCTGGTGCGTCGGACCCTGGACATGTATAGGAATATATTAGAATATAATATTAATAGGCTAATATTAATATTAATTCATTAAGGTGTCCACGTGCGGCAGCGCTAGCTGGATATTTTTTAGATAAAGTATCAACCAAAAACGATATGTTGACCGTAATTCCTCACCAGACGCACTACGTTACTTTGTGGCATATTTTGCGCAAATGGTTGCCTTCATATTAAACTCACTTATGTGATAGATCGATTCATTACTCTTGGCTTACTGTAGCGATTCAAAATTTTAATTTTGCAAAAAATCATGTTTCGCGAACTTGTGGGTAACTTTATTAAATAACCGATTTGGTGCAATCGTTTTGTGCGGTGAATTTAGACCACAGTGTTTTGTCTGCGGCGCTAACACTTCTCCAGCAAATAGAAGAGAACAACATTAAGTTGTAAAACCGAAACTGTTTAACACTTTTATGTTCTTCGCATACACTTGCATCACTATGTTGTACTGCCGGGGTTTGTCCTCATTTGTGCGTGCGTTGCTATTCGCTCGCTTTGCAAGGTTGATTAAGGAATCGAGCAACAGCTTCTATGGAGCTCAGGGGTTTGCGTACGCCGCAATAGCACAATCCGGGACCAGATCTTGGCGTCGGCTCAAGTTTGTTAAAATTAATCCGTGCATGAAAGAGCTAAACTTTGCTTATTAATATAGGAAAAGTTTGACATATAAAATAATTGTGATTATTGCGTAGTGTTAATATATACTCATTGGAGTGTCATTTGCCTCTGCTTATTTACCTTTTTCCATGGGAATTTGTTTCTCACTTTTTTGGAAAACAAAAATACCTATAGGTTTTTAATTTACTGGTCAAAGACGAGCGTACCATTGATTTCGTTATGTATGCTATTGGTTAATGTCGGTCCCACGGTTTTATTTTGAATATGAGTTTTCGAAATATTATTTAGGCCAAAAATAACTGTATAATTTATTGTTTCTTACATAAGCATCCAGACTTTATTTGGCTTAAATTTTTGTGTCTCATGTAAGTTTTAACAGCAGTAAATATTAAAAGTAAACTATAGTAAATATAGCACTACATTAAAAGTAATAAAACTGAACGACACTCCAGTACTAAATATTAAAAGAATTTCTGTGATGCAGAATGAAGGCACAACCCATTTTTACTCAAAGCATATGTACTGTTGTAACCGAAACTATGTATCGCGAGAAGATTATATGTATATAAATTTAAGCATATCAGGGGATATGGGTCACCAAGGCAGGACAACATGTTTATTTCTAGAACCGTGCGTTACGTTAAACAAATCTTGAATTTTCAAACTACAGATACTAGATTATTGTTGTTCTGAATGAGGTGGATACTACACCTAAACATCTGGTTCAGGTGAAATTGAAATGGTCAAATCATGGCGCACAGGAGATTTGTGGTATCGCTAACATCTTGGATAAAGCGTAACACCGTAATTTGAATTTCATTTAACTCAGTTTGTTTTGATGTTTTCGGATGTTTGGATAGCCCTACTGCATACGTCTAAATGATTCTGTGTTTATAAAGTTCCGAAATTTTCACAAATCTATATGTTGCGTAGATTGCTGGATATTATACATCGCCCCGATACAGTATGTAGCTTCAAAATTAAAATATCAGTAAAACATAAATTGCAAATAAATTCTGACAAAATGCGGAACTTGGGCAAAGTATATTGGACAACTAATCTACATTCGATTCAAACGCACACTTCATCTATAAACTGAGTAAAGCTGTAAATATAATGTTTACATAAATGTATGGTGGCAACTATGCCGCAAAAGTAAATATGTCTGCTTTTACTTGAAATAAAATAACGTGGCTTTTTTGCTGTCGGACACTTTGATTTCCACAACTGCTACAATTGTTATTCTGCGATGACGTCGCTGAAGTTTTCAGGCGACGAGATTTACCGACTTTGATCAGCGTTCGTAAAACAAACGCAAACACAACGCAGTTGCAAAATAACAGAACGCATGCTGGAATCAAAAACGAGACGCAGTAGACAATCCAATAAACTTGGGACAAGCGGCAACTGAAATTTGTAATTTTCACATACTCATAAGTACTAACTAAGTTCTACTTGTGATAATCATTGTCAAATAGCTGTTTTATAATCAAATAATCAAATTTGCAATGTGGTATATGGGAACTCTACAGCTAGATATTTACGTCGCGGTAAGATAGGCTAAGTGATAAGAATCTTTGCATCTGTGCTGCTCTAGATTTCGATAATTATTCTTTACGCGGAATTAACAAGAGTGGCGAAATTTCCGTAATGCGTGAGTAAACTTAAGGTGACCCCGCTAACCATCCTATTCTGTCATTACCGATATCGAATCGCAGTTACGGAAAACAGGCTTAATTTCATTCGGTTTTTCGCTAACCGAAAATTGGCAGAAATCAAATCCAAGTGCCAGAAATTAGACTTTGCGTTCGAACAGAATTTCGGCGATTTCAGTTTGCAGTAATTCTGTTCCCTAATGCATTATTTTAATTTGGATAATACAGTGCTAGCGAACAAATTTAATGCAAAAGTGATGTCATAATCAAATCCACAAATTTCCGTTATCAAAAATTTGGGTAATTTTGCTTCAATTTTCGCGAACAGAAAATCGTTATATTTCAATCGCGAGCTTTGTGTTCGCGAACAGATTTACCGCGAATTTCAATTAATCAAAAAGCGTTCCGTAACAAATTTTATCCAAAAACACAAAATAGGATAGTTGGCGGGGTCATCTTAAGTTTACTTGCGCATAACGCGACTCTGAATAATAATATCATGAGGCATCATCTTCGGGACTGCCAGATCTTGACAAAAAGTTTTTGCAACAGACCGTGTATAACCTACAAAGATGTTTCTAGCGAATTCATGCAAACCCACCGCAACACACACCTAATGCGGCGTTCCAATTATAATGTCCCCGCTGTTTGGAACTTTTGCCCTTGTGGCCGTGACCCTACTGTATACACAGTCAGGGTAACAGCTATACTGTAAATCAATTGCCGAGGGTGTAGCACACACCCGTAGCTATACATTTATTCGTGACAGTGTCGTACACACCCTTATCTACCGATTTGGCGCAAATTACTATAGCGGACACCATCTGTAGCTAATGCGGTTTATTAGTCAACTGTCCTGTATAGTTTTTTCTAAATTTACAATATTTGTATCTAGCCCATATGAACATTGCTCAAATAATTCCGAACACTGTCAATAAACCGTCATAAGACACGGTGTTCCTGACACTGTCGCAAAGCTATAATACGCGTAACTAGCTAACTTCGAAAAAAATTATTAAAAACGTGGGGTGTCTAAGACACCCTGTTAAAAACAGTGTGCCTGACACTGTGTGGTGTACAAATAGGTTCAAAACGTTGGGGACATTATAATATGAACGCCGCATAACAGCTCAAACCTCATCCGTGCATGAAGCATTGCAGCCCCACAAGTAGCACAGGGAACCAAAAGCAACCCGACTAGCAAACCACACCACACAATGAGCCAAATTTTTTTCTCTTTAAATCAATGCTCTTAATTTGTTTTAATCATAAACCATAATAATTCGCTACAATATCTGTCATCGAGGATCATTGCTATATACATGTGTTTTATAAATAAACCATATATATATCGCCTGCTAAATTTATTCCATAGCACATGAAATTACAAAATATCGCTTCACCTGGTATTTTCGCTCATACTCTGCAACACTAGTATTTCATATAGTTTTTTTGCGACGTGTTATAGATATTATTATAGTACTGTAATTTTAGATAACAGAAAAGCCGGTATATTCCGGATGGCTTAAGAATAAAGGCTAGAACTTACGAATTTATAAAATCGTTATAGAGAATCAGCTGATTTTGTCCTTACAATGCTAGTGTTTTATATCACTTGCTCGCGATGAGTTATATATTATTTGTATAATGCCGATGTGCGAACAATATTTCTTATACACATAGGCGCCCTACGCGGGCTGGGCGGGAGGGGCCGTCCCACAAGTTATCGCAGTGGTGGGGACCTCTTCAGTAAGGTCTCCTTTTATTTGTAAAATATTGGCTGCTGACAGATCATTGGTCCCCCTCACTTTTACGAGGCGTGGTGCAACCCTGCTTATACAGCTTACAATATCAATTGTAACGTAGTCCATACAATGTAAAACTGTGCTACAGCTATGCGCATATTAGTTGCAGCACGGTTACCCGTCCATTCAAATATTTGTATGCACGGGTGTACAGCTTACACGTGCAAGCTCGTGCTGTCGCACTCGTTTGAATTCGTAAAAAAACCGTGCATGCAAATCATGAGTGCACGTCAAGGCATGTTGCAAGTATTACTTATATTTACTTTCACAGCATAGCTTTAATGCGGCGTTCACGTTATAATGTCCCCAACGTTTGGAACCTATGTACACCACTCAACGTCAGGCACACTGTCGACAACAGGGTGTCATTGACACCCTCATGTTTTTATAAAATTTTTCAAAGGTAGCTATCTAGGGGTATTACGACTTCTCGACAGTGTCAAGCAAACGGTCGCTTCTTACAGTTTTATTGACAGTGTGCGGCATTATTTCATCAACGTTCGTATGGCCTAGATACAAATATCGAGAAATTGAAACAAACTACACAGAACAATTCACTAATAAACCAAATTAGTAACAGATGATGTCCGTTACAAGTAATTCGAGCCAAATTGGTAGATGGTGCACAACACTGTAAAGAAAAAATGAAATAGGTATGGGTGTCTCGTGCACCCTCGGAAATCGATTTACAGTATGTGCGTCACTCTGACTGTCTATACAGTAGAGTCACGACCACAGGGAGGCAAAAGTTCCAAACAGCTGGGACATTGTGAACGCCGCATAATTCTTAAAGCACGAATATATGCTTCCAGTGAAGATGTATTATGCAACATCATAAGTGTAACTTTCGTATCAGAAGCATATTTGTGAAAGTACGTTTTAACTTGAAAACAACTGTTCTTTGCAAACGAATTGTCGAAGTAGAGATTTGTCTAAGTTATAAAAAGCGAATAGATATAGCAAAAAATACACTTCATTAAATATAATATTTTTTCTTAGATGAACTTACTAGTTGTCGTTATCCGTGCCAACATAATGGTTGATGTTTGCAGCAACTGTGGATCCAACAATAACGGCTGGCATTCCTGAAATGCCACACCTAATGTTTAAAGATTAGCGGCTTATAGCTGGGAATATGTGCTGAAAATAGCTTGTTGTACTAGAAGACATAATAGCAGAAGTGTTGAGGTGTAATATATATTTGAAGACTTTTCTGGTTGCCTCTGATTTACTATATAAGTTGTAAACTGCTACAGCGCAAAAATCTTTTGTGGACGGCATGTCAAGGCACTTGTCTTCAGAGAAGAAGCCACGTGCGCTAGGGGAAACAAGTAGGGTAACTTGTATGTTCCGCATAATTTGATTATGCGCTGACGTAAAACATATATTTATACTCAACTACCGTAGCTAGTTGGCATTGTATATATACGTGTGCTGTGCCTTGATACCACGCACTTCATTTAATACTATTAAGATTCTGTAATATTCCGATATATAAGTTCTTATAGAGTACAGTGGAAGCCACATGGTAAAAGTTTAGATTTCGTATGGTTGAGCGGATCCCTATATGCCATAATTTTGCTTGGAATTATTGTTATAAAATTAATAGAGTTACCTTTAGAATATTTATTCAAATAGACTTTTGGTTAAATGCAAAAAAACTCCCAGCTAACAAACGCTTGGTACATGAGAAACCAACGTGATCCCTTGGAAGCCCAGCATTATCTATTTTATAAACATATATTTAGAGTAAATGTAATTATCTTTGTTTGTAAATCCGCACATTGTAAAGATGTCTATCTTTTTTATGATAAGAGCTTAAAATTTAGGCCTAAAAAAGTTTGTTTGGTCTCACTTTGCTAACAAGAGAGAAGGAAGTCTTTATATCCCTGTATGTGAAAACTAAATGTGAATTTGTACAGGAGTTACAGTCGAAAAATTAAAATTAGCAAATTTACAAGTTTTATACTGTGAAGCTTTGAAAATTAGGTTGTTCAGTGACAATAGATGACGATATGGAGCGAGCAATCTAAGTCTCAGAACCGCATCATTTCGCGACGAGACTAAAATGTTGAGCCTTCGTGGACATCGATCCGTCCAGCTGTTCTTTAGTTATGAGTTTCACAAGATTTACCGCAAATAAATATTGTATGGTCCAACTACCTACACGGCAGCTGGAAATAGTTAAATATTACAAGGCCCAGTATCAACGGTAGCTGGGCATATCTATATATCATACATGCCGAAGCACAGGTGCAGGGGGCTACCTACCTCTGAGGCTTAGGTCCACCTCCCCCAGCCTTGATTTACCGCCTCCACCCCTAAGGGTACCCCCGGTGCGCCGCAGCCGGCCCCACACGCCAAAGGCTCGTTGAAAATTTTGGCAAAAAATGGTACAAATACGGTAACAAGTGGCAAACATGTGGGTAAAATCAGCAAAATGGGGTCATCGGCGGGGGTTTGTCAACTTGTTTTGGCATCCCCCTGGAGGACTTCTCCTCCGATTGCCTCTACCCAACTATTGAGATGACTGTTTCGTCGACCTCGGCTA
Organism: Trileptium ribeirensis; assembly: GCA_030248225.1. Taxonomy (NCBI): domain Eukaryota; kingdom Metazoa; phylum Nematoda; class Enoplea; order Enoplida; family Thoracostomopsidae; genus Trileptium; species Trileptium ribeirensis. The sequence goes on from JASANE010026563.1 coordinate 23,162, forward strand.
TCCCAGGGACATCAGAGCGGCAACATGTATGATATATATCATAGTTGTCGAAGGTATGTGGGCTTAGGAGGATAAGCTGTCGGCGGGGAGGAGAGAACGTTAAGCGAAGGAATCGTAGGGGTGCTAGGTCCTCAGGCGGTAGGGAGGTAGACCATTCTGGGATTTTTGCCTATGTCATCCTAATTTATGCCGATTTTACTCCAATTTTTGCGCTGCGTGCTATAAGTTTTCGGCGTGCGGCGGGTGAAGTGGGGTACGGAGCTTTCACGGGGAAAACATGGCTCAGGGATCCGACCCTTAGAGGGTAACACCCTATAAACACCAGATTGTAGCTATGCAGTTTCAAATTTGTAACAACATATCTGTTATAGCTCGCCAGATGCATGATTTACTGTTGGACTAATATGATTAGTCGCAGTTGGCCAAGTAAAATTTCAACCCTACAAAATGCAGCGTCGTAACACTCTTCATATCATTCAAACCGGGAAACCAACTGTCGCTGGATTAGCTAAAAGACTTTTCGAGCAGTGAAAAAAACGAGCTAAATTGGTTACACAATTTCCATATTACAAGTGGAATCGGTTATATTTCCATAGAGATTACCTACTCCAAAATTGTTTGAAACTTCGTTCCTCCATGAAAGGAGTAAATGGCGTCACATTGTAGATTATCCAACATAAGTATTAGTATTCGTATTGGTGCTTTAATACACTGTCAAAGCTTGATCCAAATCGCCCATCAATGCGAAAGCAAATTTTTGAATTAATTTTGGCTAGAATATTGGTTTTTTGCTTTATTCAAAGAAATATCATGCTACAACATATATATATTGTATAATGTTATTATCTAGGGTTAATCCATGATGGGTGTATATTCGTTAATTTACAGAATTGATATATTTATTATGAGATAACAGTTTAAAGATATTGTTTTATAGCTTACCCCAACATAATAACACCCGTTTTAAGGTGAAACAACGCTCAGTCGATGCAAACACATACACAATCATTCGGTACATATTCAGTGCCTCGATTCCCATCCAGAACAGCGAAGCAAGGGTACTGTAATGTAGCACGATTCCCACAGCGCAGCAAATATATGTCCTGTTAACAAAAACGTTTAACTAAACATATTCAGAAATCTCATAGCTTTGGCTTAAAGATATATGACAATGTCAGTCCTGATCGTGGTTCAGTGTGAAAATATTGAGCACGCTACACCCACAGCATAACTAGTCTATATGGATGAGATTTTTATTAAATTTTACCTAGGTTCATATAGTAAAATAATAACAAAGTTATCTAGACCAGAAAGTGAGTTCCGGAACATTATTATATACTTGTGAAATGTTGAACCGACCACAACTAAATATGCAAATTACGGATTTGTCATAGAAGATAAATTCTAAATTGCTAGTTTACTGTACATTACCAAATAAAAGTAATTACTAAAACGAAGAATGTAATTCATAATGCTAATGATTAAAAATTAGATAAACTTATTCATCAATTCTAGAATAACACAAGCAGTTTCGTCTTCTTTTAAATAACTCATGAGCAAAATTGTCATTACGATATGTCTAAGATAAGCATCTGGAGAAAGATACTTGTAATATGTTCGCTAAAATTTGTGCTGAACTCAGTTGTAGCAAGAGTGCCGGAATTAGCAAACAAATTATAGTTGGGAGACATACGTTAGTTATGAATAGTAAATCAATTTTTGATAGTACATCTACCGCTTTTAATTAATAGTAGTAATTATGCAGAATTTTCATCAGATAGATTTTAAAAAATTTCAGAAATTTACACTCATAACATCTTTGCAACAATTTTCACTGCAAATTTTCAAGGTTGCTTTTTAACATTATTCAGTTACCCAATTTCTGATTTTATACACTATACATCAGATACAATTTTCGGGATTTTTATCAGTTTACTAGGAAGCAAAAAATTTGCATAAGTCTTTCTTGAACCAACACTAAACTTACATGCATATAATGCGGCGTTCACGTTATAATGTCCCCGCTGTTTGGAACTTTTGTACCCTGTAGTCGCGACCCTACCGTATAGACAGTCAGGGTGACACCAATACTGTAAATTAATTGCCGAGGGTGTACCACACACCCCTAGCTACTACATTTTTTCTTGACAGTGTCGTACACAAATTTCTGATTTTATACACTATACATCAGATACAATTTTCGGGATTTTTATCAGTTTACTAGGAAGCAAAAAATTTGCATAAGTCTTTCTTGAACCAACACTAAACTTACATGCATATAATGCGGCGTTCACGTTATAATGTCCCCGCTGTTTGGAACTTTTGTACCCTGTAGTCGCGACCCTACCGTATAGACAGTCAGGGTGACACCAATACTGTAAATTAATTGCCGAGGGTGTACCACACACCCCTAGCTACTACATTTTTTCTTGACAGTGTCGTACACACCCTTAGCTACTAATTTGGCGCGAATTAATTATAACGGACACCGTCGGTAGCGCATGCGGATTATTAGTCAACTGTCCGGTGTCGTTTTTTCTAAAATTACGATATTTGTATCTAGTCCATCTGAACATTGCTCTTATAATTCCGAACACTGTCAATAAAACTACCAGGAGACACGGTGTGCCAGATACTGTCGAGAAGTGCTAATACGCGTAACTAGCTACCTTTGAAAAAATTTATTAAAAGCTTGGGGGTGTCTAAGACACCCTGTTGTCAACAGCGTGCCTGATACTGTATGGTGTACATAGGTTCCAAACGTTGGGGAAAATATAACGTGAACGCCGCATAAATATAATCATGTGCTATACATAACTGATATATCTATGATAGATGCGATTGGGAAGGCAGTTCTCTCGCAACGGCAATGTGGCAGCGTTCTACTCACACGATAAGCCTTACTGCTGCTGGGAGTAACTACAATGCTTTTCCGAAACGTTCCATTAGTTGCTGCCTTTGTCGTAATGACAGTAAAAGAGTTTGGTCATGTTAAGATTTGTTCTTTGTGGCTTAAGCAGGTTATTACGGCTAGCTTTCAAATTTGTTGATTAGCCACATAAAGCTTTCGTATGTCCGCCATCATCATTTTTGTCTACCAAACATCACAGCTTCGGTGGACATTTCAGTGAGAAAATATTAAGGTCTAAGCTTTCGTCATTAATTTTCAAATATATTTACATTTATATAAAACATACGCTGTAACCAATACAAGTCACGAAGGGAACTTACGAATACTGTAGAGCAGGCTTCAACGAACTGAGAATAAAAGTGACATTCATAAGGAGCATAGCAGAACATAGGTTTAGTAAAATTTTCCCTGCACGGTCACGATTGAGAGATCTGTAAATAGCACAAATATGCGACAGTAAACTTAACCCACGCCCATCAACAATCCTATTTTGCTATTTCGGTTAAAAATCTGTTACCGAACGTTTTTGGTAAACCGTAATCCGGCGCAAAACTGTTCGCGAACACACAGCTCTGCGATAGTAATCCGGCAAATTTGTGTTCGCGAAAATTCAACGAAAATTACCGAATTTTTGTGAACGAAAATCTACCGGATTTGGATTCGCTGGCTTTGTTCGCGAACACTGCAAGCTAAACCAGCCAAAGGACAATTAATTGTGACGTCACTATGACGTTAAATTTGTTTACGAACAGCGACAAATACAAATCAAAAGCTGATAGGCGTTAGGAAACAGTTTTTACTGCAAATTCAAAATCGTTAAAATTCTGTTAGAACATAAGGTGTAATTTTTGGTACTTGTTTCTGATTTAGCCACCTTTTTGTTATCGAAAAACCGATGAAATTTCAGCGTTTGTTTCCTAACAACGGTTTGCGATTCGCTATCGGTTATTAAAAATAAGATAGTCGATGGGCGCAAGTTAAGTTTACTCGTGCATTAA
>JASANE010026565.1:0-15143 GCA_030248225.1 Trileptium ribeirensis
GCGGAATTATATAATTGAGTTCAAAAAGTTCTTAATTAATATAGTTTTACTACATTGTTCTTTGCGCCGAAGATATGTTTTCGTGCTCAATAAAAAAGAACAATGTGAGTAAAACCCTATTAATTAAGAATTTTTTGAATTTTTTTTCGATCATGCCACTTTGAGAACTAACTATATATATCTCTCCCAGAATTAGTGATTATCTTTTATTAGAACATTCGCGACAAAGGCGCGGAAAGAACTGAAAAACTTATAAGCAAGTTCACTACACAGAATCAAATAAAAAAATTTAATTCGCCTTCCAAAACAAAATTCGACTTGTACACCACCCCGTTTCCCAGAAGCGGAGCCAACTCAGCCTAATTTGAGTGTCTATGAATTCAATCACTTGAAGCTTTAAGGTATAAGGAGCTTTGCTACATTTTGTGTATTAACAGCTGCCACTGCTGCTGGATGACACGAGCACAAGTTGAGCTTTCTGTTCGAGTTCGGGAGCGGTAGCCGTCACTTTTATTTACAACGTCGGTTTTGTATGTGTGGCACGAGCCTTGGTCTTAAGCGTAACCATGCGAAGTGAGTGCACACAGCTTAATGTGAATGGTACACTGAACGAAAACAATTTTTTGCACAACCAGGAACAAGGGGACTCACCGGCCTTTCACCCGAAAACTCTGAACTGTCAAGGAGCGAACCTCGTCCTCCGAGTAAACGAACGCACCACGATACATGTCCCCGCGGGTGTCGCAAGTCACCACGAACACCCAGCACCCCTCTCCTCTCTAAACCCGAACCGATGGTAAGCAATATTAAATTGCCCCCGTTTCGGTTAGGATATCGATAGTGTATAAAATAATGATAAATATATATAGATAGATATATATATATATAGATATATGTCCTCAATCTTTTTAGTAGGAAGCCCCCTGTAGGGAAACTCAAAAAGGGCGATCACTGTCGCCACTGCCCCGAGCACAGGCTCAAGGGAAACTGTCAGCGCGGAGACCACGTAGTAAAAGTAACTTACCTTCTTGGTTTGTGGTTCAGTGGATCAGCCATCGCCGTGAGGCGATATACCAGGCGATCAACACGACCCCGAGATACCAAGGTGAACTCTAGTCCTTATTCAGAAGCTCGGGGACTGAAATAGCCAATTTCGGTATTGCACAACTTTTTTCTTATTGAATCATATAATGACGCGGACCGACTTGATTTATTCTTAATTTACAGGTCACATGAAGTGATTTAATTATTGGCAGCGTTTGGACCATTATGTCGAAAAAACCTGGGATTGACTAGTCAGCAACGCCAAATATCAAAGCTCACCACGAAGCCACGATGGCATTGCAAAAGTCGTTTCGTTTTATGAAAAAACGAAAGAAATGCCATTTTCAAATTGATCTTGATTGATGTGGCTATTGCACAGCGATTAAACTGAGCATTGAGAATTTTACCGCGTCAGTCTGGCTATCCGACAGTCCGTCCTTCCAGTCTTCTAGTTCTGTTCTGAATATCTCAGGAACAAATTTAGATATTCTCATAGGGCTTTACTATACGACAGCTTATGGTCTAGCCCATTACATCATATAGGTTTCATTATGGTTACCATGGGATATGATGAGCATTTATCAAAGATTACGCTTTTAGTATTTATGACAAGGGCAAGATGTGTTTATTCATTTATCCAAAACGTGTCAAAAATGTTGCACAATATTTATGTTCGTCTGCAAGACATCTACAACTTTGTTGACCAACAAATTTTTGTCAGACTCGCGAAAAGACTCATTTTATCACTTCATATAACATATTTTTAAGATATTCTTTAATGAGCATTATATGGTCACTATAAAGGTATTTGGATGAAAACAATGGAGTGATTCATATGAACGTATCTGTGACCAGTGTACCTTTTGCAATGGTGCTGCATCCTCTGGGATATTTTCCAAAAACCAAGCATGATTACGTAATTTTCATTGTAATGCCATATTTTGTTGCTTGCTGGTTTTGTTATATAAAAGGTTTTTGAGGATCCTGAAAACTATGGACTGATTAATTTGAACGTATCCTTGACCGAGGTACCTTTTTTGGAATGTCTCTGTATGCCATTGACCCTTCTTGAGCAATGCATCATTCTCAACGTAATGTGATAATTTATTGCATTTGTGGTTGTAAAGGTTTTCGAGGATGCTGAAAACGATGAAGTGGTTTATTTGAATGTACCTGTGACTAATATAATCTTTTGGAGTAATACTTTATGCCCTGCCTTATGCATGGTTTTGTGGGTTTCAATCTAACGATTCAATTTGTTAAACCTCCTGATATAACGATTTTTGAGGCTGGCAAAATGAAAAATTGATTCGTTCGAACGCATCTGTGACTACAAACGTCGCTTGCTCGTAGTGATACGCTCGCTGCGCAATCGTGGCTGATCCAACTTCTAATATAATTATAATTTTCTTAAGTATTATGCGGAGTTTACGTTATAATGTCCCACCGTTTGCAAGCTATGTACCACACACAGTACCAGGCACACTCTCGACAATAGGGTGTCAAATTGTAGCTAGCTAGGGGTATCATCACAATCACACCGTATTTTCTTGGCAGTTTGATTGAGGGTGTGCGGCGTAATATCGTCAACATACGGTCTAGATACAAATATCGAGATTAAAAATAAACCACATATTCCAATTGTCTAATACATCACATTAACTACACACGGTGTCCGTTACTGTTAATTCGCGCGAAATTGGTAGCTAAGAGTGTGTACGACACCGTGAACAGAAAATGTGATAGCTAGGGTGTGTCGTATACCTTCGGAAATCGATTTACAGTATGGGCTTGACCCTGACTGTCTATACGGTAGGGTCGCGACTACAAGGGGGCCAAAAGTTCCAAACAAACAGGACATTATACCGTGAAGGGCGCATTAAATTTATACGTGATTAGATAGAAACTTGCTGTAGCTTGGCCATGAAACTGTAGAACATTTCAAAGTTTCGTAATACATAAATCTCGTAAAACTAATCTTTATTATAAATTCAGTAGTATAATCATTCATCAGCTTTACGTGGTTGCTTTTTAAAACTGGTGCTGCTCTAGGATCGTTGGGTTTAGCGCCATTGCGCTTAATTAATTGCTAGCTAGATCAAACCATGACCAATATTTAGATCAAAGGAAATGGATAAGTAAAAAACTCTATCAATAGATATCAATTTATTCATAGCTGAGCTTTCATAAAATCGAAGTATGCTTTGCAAACGATAACAGTGACATTTGAGCGTTTTGATTCGGAAACTATGCAGCCCCGTATTTCAATAGCTATACATATATACATATATATGGGTATTGGGATGAATTCAGCAGTATCCGCTTATCAAAAAATAGACATATATACATGGTAAACCATGACCTTCAATAGAACCAATAATTCTAAAACCATATATTAGGACAATGAAATATTAACAAATCTTGGTCGACAATATTGTCTTTAGGAATATTGTCTTCTATGCGGTATCTTGCGTGAGGTTAGGAAAATATGGGTATATAATATGTTGGTTATAAGTACAAACACTGTCAAAATTTATATCAAACGCCACTCATTATCGTCAAGTCATAACGACAGTAAATACCTGCACGATTTTGACACAAATTTGGTAGTTTGTGTTCTCATATTTAGTTTTTAACATGATTATCGAATAGATATCAGGCTTGTTGTTGCAGTAGCTTAGGTCTCCGATACTGTGAAAATTTTTGTAACGTCACTTGACCCGTTACAATGTTATAGGTGGAAACAACAATATTCGACTTGAATTTGGAGTAAAAGTGGACTTTGTTTTATCCCAGCTCTTGGAAACAGAAACTCATTGAGCAATGCTTCGAATACTACGTGAAAATGATTAACCGCGATCAATGGTAACAAAATTACATTCGGTTATTCGTTCCCGAATCATAGCCGTTGTTGTTCATGGTGGTACACAGAAAAGTGGTAATAAGCAAGTTTGATCACCCCTAACAATAACCCTACAGTGTCTCAGAAATAGCAACATTCCGCAAATGCCCCGAAAAACCCCTTTCCATGTTAATATTGACCACATTAAACGCTTCTGTGAATCATACATGCCAAATCTAGGAACCAAATTAATCGCTAAGAAAAAACAATAACAACAAGCATATCGGGTTACGGACTAAACAGCCTAGCAAGTTATTACAAAAACTGGCACTGGCAGTATTCATATTATGCGGCCTTTACGTTATAAAGGACCCCATGTGAAAGATTTGTACCACTATGGTCCACTAGACCACACCATCCAGTAGTATACGGTATACACCTACACTATATAACGAATAGATGGTGTATGAAACACCATCAACGTAGCTATAGTGTCTTAATCTACCTATTGTTTTTTACTGACGGTTTCAAGGACACCATACACAAACCCATTATATATTGCGTGAAAATAACAGCATGGTGTAGCTAACACCATACAAAATTTATGGTGTGGTTTACACCATACTATTACCGACGGTACACTGCCTATGTATAGTATCTGAAAATACCACCAGAAACACCATGGTGTCCAAGACACCATATAATAGATGGTAGAAGAGACACTCTGGGTGGACAAAACTTTCACATGGGGGTCCTTTTTAACGTAAACCCTGCATTAGTACAAAATATAACTTAAGTCTACAATGTAATTAGATACAAAACTGATCCCATATTATCACAGCTTACCAATATCAATAAGCGCTGTCACTTACCATAACGAAGCAGAAACATACACATTATTATGAGATCAGAATGCAACCGGAAAAACTACCGACCTACTACAGAGAAATTTACAAAACGGTTGTTAAAATCGCAAATTTTTAAAAAATTTTTCAGTTAGTGGTGGATTGTTGGGTTCGTAAAACGTTCACACGAGCTGACACTCACAATGTAAGTTATATTTTTTACACTGTTAGCTGATCGCATCGGGCACGTTTACATTGATGAGATACGAACATACCTTTGTCATCAAATACCGAAGAAAGTGCTACATTTTTTCTTTGTAACACTAGATTACAGTGGTGACGCACAGAACTTAAAACTTACACAAATGATGGACTTCATTACACGAGCTTCGCAGGAGCAATTCATCAATTTACAAACTAATTATGGTGACACAAATGCCGCTGATCCTTGGCAGCTATTTATTAAGAACATTGGCATGGCTGATATACAGCACGAGATCAACTGACGAACTAATCACAAACGTACCCTCACCAAACTCTTGAGCTGTTCTTGACGAACCGGCTATTGAGTTTGAGGAAAACTTGCCCGAAGACTCTGATACATGTTGAAGAGCCAAGTATATACCAGATGTAATAAAATGTCTGAAGTTTCACAAAATAATGAATGAAATACGACATGGTGCGATATATTATAGAGAATATCCGGCGGAACTGTTAGTTACGAAATCAGCACTTTCTGAGTTATTGACAAATGTGTCCGATAGTTTTTACGCAAATGCTTAACGTGTTTGAATCCCTAATTTTACACAATGATCAACGATTAGAAGCAACCGTCCATCGATTCCTACTCTCAGTCAACAATGTTATTCTGAATTTCGATAGCTACAAGCTGTCCAGGTTCTGTATTTTTGTTCATTTTTCGCTACAATTTCGAAAATTCATAACTCCCTACGGCAACACCATGGCTCATTAATATCGATTCTTTTATTAAAATATCTTTCTGGGTACATTATTAATATCGGGCAATATTTACTACTATTATTACAGGGTCCAACGTTATCAATACCATCGCCTCAAGGGAGAGCAAAAAGTGATTATTCATTAATAATGGAAACATATAGTGGGAACTTTTCATTAAATGATTCATTGTTTCAGTATAGATCACTGTAAACGATCATGCTTTTAAAACGGTGTTTTTGGGAAGGAAAACGCTGTATTTTGTTTTTTACAAAATTTGCATGAATCTGATCTTTAGAATTGCGCTATATATGAGGCAAAGCATATAAAAATATATCCTAAGAGATGAAATTTTGGCAAACAGTTCTTACCTGTTGGTGGTGCGCGATGCATTTATAGTATTGGCGCGGATTATGAAGATGCGCAAGGGGTGCGTGGCAAATTTTAGCAAAAAGTAGGAAGATTAAAGTTAGGAAATATTTTCGTAAAAATGAGGAAATTTGACTGTACACGCCTTGCTGTATCCTCACCCCAAGCCGGGTTTTCTACTACTTACATTCCCCTTCCCGGAAATGTGTATAGCCACATTTCTTCCATTAGTTTTTTACGTTCAGAAAGACAAAGAAAGTTGGCTGTGACACAGATTTTTCCTGAATATAATTTGTTCATCAGATTTTACCCATACCTGCTCAAGGTCCGAGGAACCAGAGGGATAGCCGAGACCTGCGCTAAAGGGATGTCTTGGGCCTCCCAGAGGGCGAAGGAAGGGGCTGAAGGGAAATGGCGAGACTGCGGCGCTGTCAGGGGTTTAGGGCCTGAGGTTGGCACCAAGAGCGGTCTTAGCTTCAGGGGTGTGTGCCCTGTGAGTATCTATGATTTTACAGTTCACTAACCAGCGGAGCAAAAAATCGTAATGGTTGTTTTTATTTTAGATGAATATATGTGGTACTTTCAATGTCGTATTTTCCCATATTCCCAACCGCGACAATATGGGAAGTCGAATGAAGGGGAAATTGGGAAGACAAATAATCGGAAAAATGGGGAAACGCGAATTTACGGGTCCCAACTTTCTCGCTTGTCAAGGTTCACATTTTCCATTTCAAGAACTTCCCGTTTTCCAACATTTTTCTGTTTACTGTGCGTCTCATTTCCCGGCGGTATCGTTTTCCTCTACTTCCCGTTTTCTTAATTTACGATTTCCACCAAGTTGTCATTTTGCTGGTTTAGCTTTTTTCTCAGGATTTTCCATATTCTGAGATCCTATTTAATTAGTTTTCCGTTTTCAAAATTCTCCCAGTCCCTGCACTTCTTTTTATTTCAACATATATTGGAAGCTCGTTTTTCGAAAGTTTCATTGTTTCCCAATGTCTTTATTATTTCGGTTCCTAAGCGTCAGGCTTCATAACATTTTCCAGTTTTCTACTTCATACTAAGTGTAGAAACACAACTTACCAATATTAAAATCTGAAGGCTTGACGCAGCTTTCCACGTATAAAATTCTCGTCCAAAACGAAAGAACCGTTGACAACTCGGTTTCCAGCGGAACAACGACAAACCCTAAGCCCAATCGTACCAAGAAGCAGAGTCCCAAATCTTTCGATGCTACATTATTTCGAAGAATCCAGCTGTAAAACCGTAATCCGCGGTAAACTAACTATCCCTTCTTCATCGACTGTCCATTACACCTTTTTTCAACAAACAAAACCGCTCATATTTTGAAAATCCATTCGTTGGAATTATACAGAAAATTCTCTATTTTTCGACCAAATATACAATGGGTGAAATTTTATCCAAGCTTTTCTCAATGAAAAAATCATAAATGCTTGTGGCAACTGTTTGTCAGTTTCAGAAAACATATTATATATGTCCTTAGTTTAAAAAGAATTTAAAAATTCGAGCATGTATATATTTCCAATGAATAAATTTCGAGTGTAGTTATTAGAAACTGTGCGCACATTTATTCAATCATCGTGACTAGTATAAAACACAAAATATATTACGAAATTCGAGATAGTCCAAACAGTAAAGAAACTCATATTAAAGCGTTGAACTAAAGTATAGCTTAAACCGCAATAAAGCATATATATACACAGATTGATAATATCGGAATATAACAATAAGATAAATACAATAAATATGTGTGTTACTCAAATGAAGTGTCAGACTGCAATTTATTTACATGTAAAATTTCAACTTAAAAGACTTCAGTAACAACTGCACTGAATACTATAGCAGTATCTTTCAGTCAGAAACTATGCGACTGAAGCACCATGATTATCCAAACTTTGCATAGATTTTAGGGATAAAAGTATAGCGACAAATTTTCTTGGTTAGTGCTCTAAAACTAATCCATGTTGAGTTTTACCTTAAACCGCGTTCGTTTCACAAACGCCTAACGGCAACAGGTTATCGAACGACAAAAGTGTTTAGCAATATTGCTAATTGTGGCAATCCACTAGCGACGCATCACTGTGTCAGTTACGAACGAGAGGATTAAAGTCTAAAATTTGCACTTTGTATAATCCTAAACAAAAATTTTCTCGAACAAAGAATTGAATCTAGATCGCGCGGGTGAAAGTCTCGTACATACACTAGCTGCTGCGCTATTTAGGAGTTCTTTTGTTTTGTTCAAGGAACCTCGTAAAGCGAACGAATAATAAGACACGTGCGAACAAACGACGAACGACAAACTCGGAAATCATCTCTCCACACTATCAAAGTCAACAGGTCCCAGGTGGCTAATAAGATAAATTTGTCTCAATTGTCACATAACCCCAATGTGGAGTCAAAATAATGAGCCCAACGTGATTGGCGGTCAAATAACCCTATAATCCTATCGTTCACCCCAACATGCAAAAAATCAGACGTGACTGCGAGTGCAATACATTAAGTATTCAATTTGTTGTTTACAAACAGACGCTTAACCTTTTAGTGTTTAAACTAATGTGTATTTCGTTCAGTCTTGAACAAACGTGCCGCGACTTCGTATTGAACTTAGACCGAACTGGAGTTGCTGCTGGATTCGTTAAGGAACTGTACAAAGCAAAAAATGTCCAACCACGTCCAAATGCCCTCTACATGACACATTAGGGCTTAGCCACAATGTATATTGCAATAATTAACGGTTAAGGAAAGGGTAAGAAAATATATATCACCAAGTTTGTGATTTTAATTAGGCTATGGCTGTAATAATTCCGTCGATTATAACTATCAGTAGTGCGAAATTTAACCGTAGATTAGAATAATGCTGTGGAAAAAGCGCGTGATTTAAAGTAATTCGACTGTGACATAAGACACGTAAAAAGTGCAACGTGCATCGATGCGTTCGATCGGTAACTATTCCTACGAAGCTCGGCTGCCGCGGATCAGTAATCTTGGGATAGCTTTTACACTTGGCATCTAAGCATTAAAATAATCCTACTGAAATATAACCGCAATAGTTACGATCCTGAAAACTCATTTACGTACGAAGAGTTACTATTGACAAAAAAGTTCCGTAGGAAAGTTAAAAACTATCGAAATTCCATCAAATTTCCCGATTATTTTAAGCAGTTAAGCTTTTAAATAGCGTATAATGCAGGAAATTGTCCAATAACCCGAATAGTTCTATATCATAAATTTTGTAATCGAATTTTGTTGACTAAAAATAGACTTTTCAAGGTCATTGCTTTGTGTGCAGAATGTCTTAAAACTGTAATTACACAAAAGATATGATCCATCAAGGCCAATTTCAATATTATACTTGTGGTTGCCACTGCTAAAATTAACATACTATTGAATCACTAGCCAACTTACCAATGTGAAACCATAAACTATAGAATATCGACTAACAAAGACATGTAAATTGAATAAATAACAAAAACACGCGAGAGTAAACCAGCAATTGGCAAATTATGACTAGAAATCTGTGCGCAAACTGAAATGCATAGAAAGTCAGAATTTTTAGTTTGAAAACTTCTATTTCTCAATTATTGCACCTGGATACGATCGAAGCATAATGGTATTTTTTCAACATTTCTTGCTCAAACATCTGGAAATTTTGCATGACCAATATAATCATTTGGGCTAAAATATTGCTTGCAATAAAATAATTTCAATTATTATAATGCCTGTTTTATAAAATTCAGTGTGACAAGAAATACTGAAAGACCCTATAGAAACCCGGCGTGAGTTTACATGGACAAATTGTTTTCCCAACAGACGACACTTGGGTGTTAGCAATCCCAAAAAAGGCATCTTTCAATCTTTACCACACTTCAGTGATCAGCCTTTATTAGTCAAGATGAAAAATAACCGATTTCGCGGGATGCAGGAGCCGCCCACCTCAAACGGGCATATTATCATGTAACATTTCCAGGTATTCGATGTGGAAGGGATGGAGTTCAGTCGACCGACAGCATAACTGAATCGATTTCATACCGCAGAATCAGCAAAAATACCCACGGACAATACTCTCGAATAAGACCAGGCTGATAATATTTGTCACGACTCAACCACGAGGCCCTTACGCGTATGTATACCCCAGCCGTTGGGTATTACCATAAAAACCAGTTCCTCATAGAAGCATAAGAAAGCCGTAAAGAAAATTCAATGAGACAATTTAGGCAACCTTGAAAACGATCCAGCAGCCTCAAACAAATTCGGTTAATTAAATTCCGTTAATTTAGTTAGCAGATAGGTATACGAATGAAACCAGTGCTTTAAGCACTGTGTTGTAATGCCCGCTGCTATTTGCTATGCCAATTTTATTTCGTTCTGTGCCGAACTAAACTCGAAAACACAAGCATTGACTCATACTACTTTTTCAGAACGACAGAGAAACGAATCGACAAATGAAAGAAAGATACCATATCAAAAAATTTCAGATCTATCTAAAAGCAGAATCGTATTAATGCTGAGGTCGAACAAGTAATCATATTGTTGTGCACCATTTAGTTGACCAAGTACAAATACTAGTAAGCATTTTGTTCGACCTGAGTCGATCAACACACTGTGAACTAAGAAGCAACACTCTCGGACCGTGTAAGCCGACTCTAGTTATGTGTAGATTTCAATCGAACCTCAAAATGCAATGCGTGAGTTTTACCATGACTAGATTTTTGGTTAAACCTACAACTGTATACGATGTACATCACAGAGTTTTAATAAACCGCAATTTTGTCGAGGATCTGTCCATATCATGATCAGTCAGTCGTATGATCAGAGAACACAGCACCGACAGTGAAAGAACTTCAATCGTAATCGGGATCACTTTCGTGCAGCACCAACACTAGGTTGAAAGCTTAGCAGTTGATAACGTCGTAGCCTAAAACATTACATACTTTTATGACATTGCAATCATTTCGGTATTATTTTAGTATTTTCATATATCGCAACAAACCCTTTAAAACTGTGTACATTTTTTCAGACGTGCCGTCAATAATTAAGAACTGACTAAATCTGATATTCTCCATGAAGAAATGCAAGCGAGACGTGTTTGGTATTTTCCATGATGTGTAGTTGACACCTGTCAGAACAACTCTTTCCCCCAAAAAAGTATATTATGTTTGAAACAAGCGCTAATTTTTTACAATATTGGTTGAGACTTTTAGTTTATGAATAAATCTATCAAAATATGCTCGGACACTTACTTTTGCAAAAAAAGAAAGATGCTGTATGCAAAATTAACTAAAAATAGAAAAATCCCCGTTTTAACTTATTCGCAGTAGAATAAACGTGTTCCCACTTCTTAAAATGTAGTGCAAAAAATATCGGAATTTGACAGATATATAATTAATTACTAGAGATTTCGAATGGACTTATTTGTAGACGTGTCAAGCTAGTAACTTTTTTACTGAAACAGAGCGAG
Source organism: Trileptium ribeirensis (assembly GCA_030248225.1). NCBI lineage: Eukaryota > Metazoa > Nematoda > Enoplea > Enoplida > Thoracostomopsidae > Trileptium > Trileptium ribeirensis. The sequence goes on from JASANE010026565.1 coordinate 11,537, forward strand.
CGGAATATCCACTGAGCGCGCTAGGTGAAAATCGTGAAAATTTCTTGTTTGTTCGTTTCTGTCATTCATAACTCATAGCCGGATGGATGGATTTCGGTAAATTTTTAATAGATAGCAAAAGTAACAATTATGCGCTCTTTAGTAGAACGCGAACTGCTCCGACACCCACAAAATGGCAAAAACAGATTTTTAAAAGTTCTTTGTCAAATTCGGCCCTACGGGTCTTTCGCAGCTCACATCTCGCGACAAAGGCTTCGCATTGAAAAATGAATGCTGAGCGTGTATTCGAAGCCAGAATCAGCTAATCGAGATCTACAACTTTGCTGACTACGACTTGTTTTGTGGACCACCCCCTGTGCCGTTGTGGCCCGAATATGGTTAATCGATCCTTTGCCATAAATAGCGATTTTCCAAATTTCGCTGCGTTACTGCTTGTTTTTACCTCACAGTACACGCCCATTAGGTTATCAAGCACGCTGAATACGATGGCTTTGCTATCTAATGTCCAGCTTTACTATAATATACCTTTTCTTTGGTTTTAAAGGGTTTTGGTCGACCTTTTTCTTGGGTTTTCATTTACCAGATTGAGGTTGAACGGAGCGAGAGTGGTTTCATTTTTAAGTTATTTTGTTTAGTCACTTGTAACAGATTGCGTTTGATGTATATACCCCCCATTGAAAATCGTAAAGCCTCGCTGAGAAAAGGCATCAAATATTTGTGCTCTTTTCCAGATAATCAAACCATCATTTATTCAGCCTGCCGGAAAATCTATATAGACAATAATTCCTGATGACCTTTACGCAACACGTAACCAAACAGACTATATTTTGCAAATCGAGTTCACTGACCCTAAACCAATGAAAAGGTGTGAAATATGCAAGCTAAACTCTAGATAACCAAATCATTGAATCCTGCAAACTGAAAAAATTCTATATAAATAAACTATTTTGATGCCATGTACCAAACAACTGAAGACATATATGTTATTTTCTGGAAATCGGGTGCATTGACTCTAAATCCAATGGAAACGTTCAAAAGCGTATAAGATACTCATGTGACACTCTAGATAACCTAATCATCGTATTTAGAATTCCGAATAAACCTAATAGACAATTCTTGATAAACTGTACGCAAAGCATAACTAAATAACTGAACAGACTACAGTACTCGCCAGAATTGACTGTCGCCTTTCGAGCGAGCGAGCAGTGTTACAAAATGTTGGAGCACCGAGCGAGCAACAGTAATTTCTAAAGAGTATTCTATATTCGGGAAATCACGTTCATAGATCCTAAACCTAAAATTGAAAAGGTTTGAAAATTTAGTCTTATTTAATATGCACGCTGGACTCTAAATAGACAAATCATTGTATTCAGCCTTCAGAGATTCATATAATACAGTATTCGCCAGAAATGAGTGCTGTTCGTTCGATAAATTCAAAATTTTGTTCGAAATGTGTTCGAATTTTGTTCGAGACGTGTTCGAAATTTTGGGACACTTTTTTAAATTTGTTCGACAAGTGTTCGAGAATAAAATTTTGCTCGATTTCTGTTCGATGTTCGTTCGTTCGAAATGTGACACTCTTTTCTGGCGAGTACTGTAGACCATTCTTGATGCCCAGCATGCACACCAATGAATAATCAGACAAATGAAAAGACACTACATTTCGGAAATCGGCTTCGTCGACCGTAAAACCCTTGAAACCGCTGAAAAGGTATATAGTCAAGTTGCACTTTATATATCAAAACACATTGTATCCAACGTGTTTGATAACCTAATAAGCACTCATTAAAGGTACAAACAAGCAATAACACTGCGAAGTCTAAAAAATCGCTACTTCTGGTTAAGGGTCGATGAATATTCGAGGCCACCGCGGCCCAGGTCCACTACAAAAAAGTCGTAGTTGCCAAAGTTGTAGATTTTATGACAACAGATTGTCACCATTTTTCAATGCGAAGACTGTGTCACGAGATATGGGCTGCGAAAGACTGGTACCTGCATGGCCAGATTTGGCAAAGAACCCTTAAAAACCAGTTATTTCCATTTTGACTCAGAAGCCGGGATCGAACAATAGAAAATTCGTCTAAATCCGCCTATCCGAAAATGAGTTATGGATGGCAGTGACAGTCAAAAATTGAATTCTTCACTGTCCTCTTATCACACTCACAATTATTTCGGTTAGCACTGAATAAGCTCCTGATGTTTCAACCAACACAAATAAATCAGCTCTACAACTATTAACAAAATCGGACTAAAAATGCTACATACGACTAACCTGCTTGGCAATAGACGTGACTTCGGCGAATAGGCAGGTGGTGTCGGCGTTACATTGCTATTATATCCATTTGCGGTTGGAGACGACGCCGTATACAAAGGACTGGTACTTCCATTGCTGCCCGAACAGGCAAATGTTACACTGCCATAATATTTTCCATAATGATTGCCGAATACAACGTTGGAGTTGGAATTTGTGTTACTGTCTGCGTCACCGTTGCAAGCTGCATTATTAGTGTTATCACAGTTCGTAACACTAAGTTTCGGCGAAATATCATTTGTCGGCGATCGCTTTGTAACAAGGCGAGATGAATAAGCACTGCCCGGCGATTGAGGACTGCTCCCGCCCGGACTTCCGCTGTGTTGATTCGCTCTACGAGCATTTAACTGCTGACGCAACGAATACGCGGACCCGCCAATATCAATTTCGTCTGGACTACCCCCGTTACAATAATTACTATTAGTACCAATTTTATTACCTCCTTCGTTATTGTTGAGGTCAGCATCGGAGCCATCGACACCACCGTTTAATTGTTGCTGATGTTGCAGTGCAATTTCTTTAAACGAATCACAGTCAGATCTACGCCTTAATCGTCTTAATCTCCTCACTTCTCTCTCTTCGTCTTTTGACCTCAGCCGAGCGTCGCACGAGTCCTTTCCACTGGTAGATGTTGCGTTATTACCGTTGACACTATCGAACACAGCACTCGATGCAACTCCACAATTATTTTGGTTGCTGCTTCTAACGCCCCTCGAATAAACCAAACTTGAACAGTCTCCGAGTTCAGCAGCTGGTGTCCCCAAATTACTTCCGACATTAATGCCGGATATCACAGACGTAGATCGATTGAGAGGCACTACAGTGGAAGAAGATGCGCAGGTTGTGTTCGGCGGAGACTTAATCTTAATTTTTGGAGTTATAATTTTCGCTTGTTTTACGCCATCGAGCCTGGCGTTTTCAGTATCGCTAGTTGTTAGTACGGTTTTAGCGGGATAATCGCCTCCTGGGTTATTTGTTCCGGGCACGCCAACATTTAACAAGTCCTGAAGGGACGATCTAAGCGACTTAAATCGGTGAGAAAAGAATCCGCTGTCTCTTGGTGAAGATGACATATCGTTGTTGTCATTATTGATCACATCACCGGCATGTTGCTGCGGTTGCTGACTTGGTGAAGCAGGGCATCCGCCCGGTTTCTTACAGCTTCCGACGGATGGTAACGATATTTTCGCTGCTTTGTTTGTTGTTGGCTGTAACGTGTTTCCCGAAGACGCGCTGGCGGCTGTTTTTTTGTTCACAGAGCGTGCTTGTTTAAAGCAATACGTAACTGAACGAGTA
>JASANE010026567.1:0-10969 GCA_030248225.1 Trileptium ribeirensis
AAACGTATTGCTATCGGTAGGTACAAGCTTAAGGATAAACTCTTATAATTTTTGAATTCCCGAACTAATGTAGTGAAAGTGCTTGTTGCCGACTTTTAAAGTTTAATTAGGCAATTTAATTACTTATTTATTTATTTATTTATATTTTTATTTATTTAATTTGCTTATACGATTTATTTAGTTCTTCTCCATTATCCCCCAGCTGGAATTTGGTCAATTTTGAAGATACACAACTGATTTTGGTATAAATCGATTCAGCTCGATGAGGCGGTTCAGAAAATACTCATTTTGTCCACATCCCTGAAAATTTTTTTGATTTTTTTGGGTCCCAATGTTATCCCATATGTTATTTTTTGTCCCTTGGGAACCGAACATTTTTTCTTCGGAATGTGGTTATTTCGGTACCATTCGACTCGGCTTGGGACAGAAATATACTGGTGTATTTTTTATTGAAATATACGCCACTGTTAAAACGTTATGAAGGCCCAAGTAACCCTGAGGAGCGGTACGTTATAACGTTAGAAAACAGAACAGCTTAGAGCGCGGGGTTCGGGGGGCAGTACCCCCTCCCCGCCGACTTAGGCTTAGGCTTAGATTATGTCTCATATAAGGGTCTTAGCTTAGGCTAAGACCAAGGCTTAGGCTTTGTATATCAAGAACAGCATGGCCTGCGTTTTATTATCGCCCTTCAGGGTTACTTGGACCCTCATAACTTTCTAACGGTGGCGTAGATTTTCATTAACTACACATCGGTAGATTTATCTCATCAAGCCGAGTCGAATGGTACCAACATAACCATATTCCGAAGAAAAAATTTCTCGGTTCCCAAGGGGGACCATAAGGACCTCAAAAAATCGAAAAAAAATTTCAGAGGTGTGGGTTAAATAAGTATTTTCTGAACCGCCTTATTGAGCTGAATCGATCGATACCAAAATTAGCTCTGTATCTTTAAAATTGACAAAATTTCGGCTGGGGGATAATGGAAAAGAACCATTTATTTATTTATTCATTTATACATCTAGGTTATAAATCGTCTGACATGTGCAACCCTAGTCCACGTTCAGCCTGCCCAACACTGTAAGCGATATGATGTGCAGCACCTATCGCTATAACGGGCACCGCGGTATCGTAGACACAGTAAAGTGCCAGTATGCCTTCCGAAAGGATTATGGTTCACGATATAACACGATAATGTAGCTAAAGATTTTTCCACGCATTCTCTTGCAATACTAACGACAAGCACGCACAGGATACCATGAACATGCTTATATAATTTGGAATATTTCTGTTATAATGTTATCGCTTTTTTCATGTCCATCGACGAAAACATAGTGTCCATACATGCTCATAGGGCGGTTATGTTGCGACATAGATCTCTCATGACAGGTCGTCCAGCTCACCCCTAGCGGCGCGATAGGCACCCCCCCCCCGCCACCAACCGGCGGACCCCACTGGGATCCCGAAGGCCCCAGGTGGATTGGGCTACCACCCTAGGACTTCTTAACTTGAGAATGTATGGTATATAGTATATGGTGGCCGTGACACTGTGATTTATCTTTTACGTAGGCGCCCTTTTCACTGCCGTACGTCATGGCATGGTTGTAGTAGCTACACATGGACAAAACTTCGACACGATGGGCAATTATAACTTAAATTTATTTAAAATCGGGAACAATTTTAATTCCAGTTGATACAACAGTCGAACTTCTTCAAACGCTTCAATTTCGTGTGGTCGTTGTTCTTATATTTGTCGGTGCATTGGTTGCGATGGCAACGCTGCATTCGCGTCTAATTGCAATTCTTGCACGATCCCAGCGACAATTTCGTGCCCAAAATCGCGCGACCAGCGCTAGTTTCAAGCGCAAACAACACGCGTTGCGAACGACATTTTTTATATTGGCAACATTTTGCGTCGCATGGCTGATCTCGTCAATTGTCTATCTGATTATGTCGTCACAACTGCGTCTACATGTATTTCCGGACGGCGCGCAGAGTCGAATCCTGTTTTTGGTTAATTTTAGTAAGTAGCATTATATATATCTTATCCGTCTGTATCCGGTTGTTTCAACATAGTTAACGGGGACTCCTAAATTTTCCTCTACTGATGCGTAACTTTTCACTAAACTGAACAACTGCTGGCAGCGATCCATATGATTTATAGAAGTTGAACACCATGGAAAGGATTAATTCCGTTGTGAGCTAAAAATCCATCAGTCTTTCTAAAAAGGTATCGTTTTGCGTGCTTTATCTGTGATATTCGAGTAGATTTATTATACCTGCACGGGGTCTGAAGTCTCAGGGAACGGGTGCTTCGGAGGGAGCAGGAAGGTCCTCACCATGGGGGGATCAGCCGGTCTGGAGGAGGGAGGTTGTCGGGAGATAAATTTGTTAAATTGTATGGGACTCAAAATTTTTCTTTATTTTTGCCAATTTCCCTATTTTAGGAAATTTTTCCGTGTTTTTGTCAATTTCTACTAAGTTTTGCCAATTTTCACCATGTTTATTGCCAATTTCAACCAATTTTTGCTTATTTTGCCCAGATTTTTAGCTATATTTGTTGAAATTTGCGGCACGCCTTAAGCGCGGGGCCGCGCTGGCTAGATTCCTGGGAGATTTCGGCGTCGTACAGAGGATTCGGAACCTCAGGGTGAAACAGTTTCCCTTCAACCCAACGATAAATCAAAAACTCTTGCTATGTCGTTATGCGGCGTTCACGCTATAATGTCCCCGCTGCTTGGAACTTTTGACCCCCTGTAGTCCCGACCCTACCGTATAGACAGTCAGGGTGACACCCATACTGTAAATGAAATGCCGAGGGTGTACGACACACCCTTAGCTACTAAATTTTTTCTAGACAGTGTCGTACACACCCTTAGCTACCAATTTGGCGCGAATTAACTATAACGGACACCGTCTGTGGCAAATGCGGTTTATTAGTAAACTGTCCTGTGGAGTTTTTCCTAAATTCTCGATATTTGTATCTAGCCCATATGAGCATTGCTCAAATAAGTGGTAATACGCGTAACTAGCTACCGTTGAAAAAATTTATTAAAAACATGGGGGTGTCTAAGACACCCTGTTGTCAACAGTGTGTCTGACACTGTGTGGGGTACATAGGTTCCAAACGTTGGGGACATTATAACGTGAACGCCGCATTAGTTTCAATTAATATGAAATAAAGTTAATGAAAAATTAATGAGAATTTCTGGTAAAAGTAAATGTAGGTTTACAAATATTGGGCATAACTGTCCGATTTCAAATTAGTAAGGTTGCATTGAATACCACGACACTGACAATTTTAACTTAAAAATTCATATAACAAGTTCCTTATTACTGGTTATTCATTCGCTTAAAATCTTTCAAAAAACAGAAGGTGCCGAAAGTCGCCAGGGGTTATGAAATAGAAAAACCGTATGGCTACCTAAATTTAGAGGACCATGAAAATTGTAAAAATGCATTTTTTAACGGAAACTACTAAACTAATTAATAAATTGTTTCCGAATTCTGTTCTATTACGCTTTACTGAAGTTAAATACAATGCAATTTCTGGAGAATGTTTTTACGTGATTTATCACATATTTAGCTTCGGAATAGGATTTAAAAGGTATTGTTAAGTTTCTGTATGATCTGCTAGTTTATTGGTAGGAAGATAAACATTTACTGATATAAATTAAGTCAAGTTGAGCTTAGTGGAGTTGGGAAGAGTTTACGAACCCGGGGACATAGATATTTTTTGTACAAGTGGGAACCGAGAATTTCACTGAATCCAGGCTGTCAACCTTTTTAAGTTGAAAAAGTGTTCAATAACTGTATTTTTGTCTACAAGAAATATACGACAGTGGTTTTGATACGGCTGAACTCAAGATAGACAACTTAGATGACCAAATGTTGACGAGATCCGTTGTCTCAGAGGAGGTAGCCAAGCCCCTAGGGAGGGGAAGAGCCGGTCTTCGGCATCCTAGGGAGATCAACTGGTTGGTGAGGGGTCGATGCGGCGCCAACAACCCAGGAGAGGCTCTGACTGTAAGTTGGGATCGACCTTCCTCGCAGAGGGGGAGTCCGACGCACCAAGCAGGTAATCCCACTCCCCCTATGAACGTGTATGCTCAGCGATATTGCGATCTCATTACACTACTTCATATAAACTTTGTGTAATGGGTAGACTAGTTTGTTATCTATAGGACACGTTGCAAAATGTTTGATGAATTGCGGAAGCTTAGGGATTTCTAAGAATCTAGTACACAGATATTTTATACTACTCCCAACTCCCGTTGGGCTTTTTGTGCGCTAAATTCGAGAAATTACGCAATTTTTGTATCAAAACCAAAACCTTTATAAAAAATAATGGACTTGTACTTTTTGGTAACATAGATATGGTCTCGTATTTGTGTCTTTTACCGCTTTTGGCTATGCGGAACGTAAAGGTGTGGCGCCTACAGTGCAAGCGTTTTTCCATTAGTTTTTGAATCATCTCTTTTGACAGTAAATTTTTGGCCGTCATAATTACATAGCTAGTCTCCATAATATTCTATAATATACGGTTTTTGTTTTTTTTAAATAACTTCAATTTTAACAAACACTTTAATAACATTAATTCAAGTCGATATTCACGGTAATCCGGAGTTCGAAGTACCAGACGCTTCCGTATATATAACGCGGTGTTCACGTTATAAAATGTCCATATCGTTTGGAACCTATGTACACCACACAATGTCAGGCACACTGTCCACAACAGGGTGTGATAGACGCCCCATGTTTTTAAAATTTTTCAAAGGTAGTTAGCTAGGGGTACTGCCTCTTCTCGACAGTGTCAAGCACACCGTGTTTTCTTGCTGTTTTATTGTGCGGCATTATTTCATCAACGTTCATATGGTCTAGATATAAATATCGAGAATAAAAAAACTACGCAGCACAGTTGGCTAATAAACCGCATTAGATCCGACGGTGTCTGTTACAGTTAATTCGGAGCAAGTTGACAACTACAAAGAAAAAAGTATTAGCTAGGGGTGTGTTGTACAGCCTCGGCCACTATAGGTGTCACCATATCTATACGGCAAGGTCACCACTACAGAGGACAAAAGTTCCAAACACAGGGGACATTATAACATGAACGTGGGACAAAAAGCGAGCCGGCTACGCATTGTCTTATACGTTACGTTTCGGACGTTTAAATACGGTATTATTACATCTCCTCTGCTTCCACACAAAAAGTGTGTTTTGATTTTCATTTTTTACATTATTATTGTTTCAAAATTGATCAAGCAGAAAAGTTTTATGCACTGAAATAAATTGTATTAATGAAGAATATGGTGTAATGAAGATATTTTCATTTTTAGTGTGTTGTTCTTTGATTGATTTAGGTGCACAATTGTAGGAATCATATTAACAGCTTCGCAATAGCTCAGTGACTAGCCGATACTTGCTTTGATTCGGCTTCAACTCGAGAAGGAATTTGTCCTGCACATCACAGTATACGGAACTTTAAGAAACACATTAGCAGTCGCAATAAGCGTATGTCGTGTTATAAGTTAAGGAGTGTTCATTTGTAGAGTTCTTCGACTCAAATTTTTTGGCTCTAAAATTTGAGCAGATCTTTTCCCATCATTTTCATTACCTTTTTGGGTTAAGTCAACCTTTTAACATTGTTTCGCATGACCGCATTCAAAAGCCTTCAAAACTACAAATTATGTTTAAATGTTCAATATCGGAAAAGGCAAAATTCTTAGATTTTAAACAGATTCTGATTCAATTTTTACCTTCAAATTTTGTGCAGTGAATATGTAGGTGTGAAACAACTTAGGTTGATAATATTTCTCTAGTTTAATTGTAAATTTTTCTGTGTTTTGATCTACATTATAGGATTTTCTAAAAAGCTATAAATAAAATAAAATAACAGAATTTTTTTCCAATGTAATATTAAGCACGATACGCAGAAAAGTATGAGTCGAAGACACTACATAAATTTATGTCGAAAACAGTATTGAAGTATTCTCACCAAAAGTGGTGCCATATTATTGACAGCCAAGCAAGGGTCGAAGCTTTAATCGAACTTCTAATTTATAAGAACCGTCAAAACGAAACGATGTTTTCAAATTTAACTAAATATAAAAATACAATTTGAAATCAATCTGTGTACTTATATTGAAGATGTCGTTACCTTCATTAAAACATCTGTATATTTAGGTGTCAATCTGTTAATTCTACTTAAATTCCTTGTCAATCCACTTATATACGCAGTCCGTATTCCCGAAATACGCCAAAGTCTTGCGGCGTGCCAGCATAGCCAGCCCGATTGCTTGCAAAATTGTGAAACTTGTTTTGCTGAATTTATCCTCCGAATATTCAATTGTCGTAATCGCCAAATTGCAACAAAAAACACTGGTCGCGAGTTATCATTACGTGACCAACAACGGATGCATCAAGACAAGCCAAGCCAGCAACAAGAATCCAATGCAAAAACCAAAAGAGAACACGCATATCTGGCGATGCAGCGGCTGCACGATTGTCAACGAGAGCAACTACGCTGCGGCGCTAAACGCACCGAACCCATTTCGTCAACTTACAGTGAACGCCGGAATCAACAGCAAAATTTTGAAGAACAATTATTGCCAAATCTAGATGGAAATTTTAAACTTGTGTGCTTTGACGGCCTGGAGTTGGAAATGTTGAAAAGCGACGAATTAAACCAAAACATTCCACTCAACTGTAGCTGTCAACATAAGCCACATCATCGTCAAGATTCGACAAAACGGCATTACCATGGTCGATCACTTGACTCCAGCTTCGTAAGGGTCATCCGTTCACCAGGGTGTGACAGTAAGGACCCAGCACAAACCGGTAATCAGCGCAACCGGAGAAAAACTAAGTCATTTCCAAATATTAACATCCACTATAATCGTATATTTTTAAACCTAAACAACAAATCCAGCATTGTCCAATCGAGATTGTACAATAACTATAGCTACAACAACGACAACGATTATTCTGAGGTTTGTAAAATTCATATCAGAAGCGGCCGTAGCGGTAACAGAAATGCGGTAAGCAAAAAAAGAATAGGCGATGATGATGGTGAAAAAGCAATTCAAGATTACTCACAACGCATTGTTCTAGGAGGCGAAAGATTCGCTAGTGTATCAAAATAATAACAATTCGTCACTATCAATTGTCCTGAACCATTGTGATTGTGAATGTTTAAATTCACACTTTGCGTATATCATCAGACCGCCTGGGACAGCGACCCGGATTGCAAAATCGGTATGACATCAAAACTGCTATAAATTGTGAGACAAAGTTATCGTTTTATAAATATACAATATTAAAGCTAATTTATGAATGCTAGAGAACAATTACTATCGCTTACTGCATATTTTAGTCTATGTCAATGTTATTTTATCGTAATTACAAATCTCCGTTTTCTCTGTGATAGATGGACCCCTTTAAAACAAGAAATAAAATTTGTACCACAAAAATTAAAATTAATGGCATTGATTACACGCGGAAATTCCTGTAATTTATTAGTACCCACAATTTTTCAGTGACAGGGTAATTGCTGCGTTATATGAACAGCGCCCAGAAAATTACTAGTGCAAAAAATTTAGCAACACCTACATATTGTCAAATTTTTGATTGAATACATCAAAATAATATTTTGGGAAAATTTCCCTCTTTAATTTTAAAGCGAATGATTAGTAACACATGTAAGAAATAGCAAATAATAAGTGGTATGCTAAAATATAATGGTTTAGAACAAATGTTTAGGTTGTGTACAATAACCTAGGTGTCCATTTGCGAAGTAATATTCCAGGACTCTTTAACTCTAAATATTGACATCTTATCAGGTCAGGACTTTTTCCTGCTACTACATAAAACTCCAAAGACAAGAAATCAACTAAATGCTATCGTCTGAAGTCATTGATCAAATGTATGGAATAGTTTGGTCTACTTGTCACTGTCAAACATATTACGGTTTGTCATACAAAATTCGTATCCTTTGAGCTTCATATTACGCTTACAGATGTAAACATTAGTGAGAAATTTGAAAATCATGGTGAAATGGGGTTATGATTTATTTATATCTTAGATTCAGTATATTAATTAAAATTATAATATTAAATTTGTATAATATTGCAATATTAAAATTGTTCTCACAAATATTTTTGGTTGTAGAATCAACAAGCTGTTTTGCTCAAATGATTAAATCATCGTTTCTTTGTTGATGGCGGGGTTCTTTAACATTGGTAGGACCGACTTGGAAAAACTTTTAAAGGAATTTAGCTCGGAGCTTATTGATGTTCCGAAAACATTAATGTTAAGAACTGACTCTGATATTAAAGTAGTAATTGTCGAAGACTGTGGTTTGATCCCATTGCATTGCAATATTGGATATTTTGTAAGGCCAGCTTTGTATGGTGTATGGTAACTGACGGAAACTGGATCAATTCAATCTGAGCGCAGTTAATAACGTTAAGTATCACCAGAAACACGACTATTCCTCTGCAAGACCCGCTGGGACTGTTCCCATCTCCAAATCATTCGAAGCTGCCCAGCCTAAAGCGCAAAGAATAACATTCACTCACACCGCTAAGGCCAGCTGACGTAATCACATCGTCACTTCTGCTGTCGTTTCAGTAAGATCATGCACTAAAATAGCTTCTTCTAGCGCTGACTACGCTGCTAGCTGTGTATACAAGACACACAACACGCTTCCAAGGTTTCCAAACAGTGCGGACTACGTAACAAGGTGAATAATTGGACAAGGGGACATACAAAGTGGAATTGAAACTGAAAAACAGTTGTTTACTGTTGCTTCAAATAAATCCGGAGGAGTTTCTGGCATTGTGGACCATTGGTCTGGTAGAACCAATATCGGCAGTTATACGGTGCTATTATCGCTTATAGCAGATTTGTGGGACAGGTTTTATTTCCCATTTTGCCTGGAAGATTTAGCTGGTGTACCTCACAATTTAGCGTTTATGTTTTAGGGTTTGGTCAACGCTTTTCTAATCAATAGTGGCATCTTTTCGAACCCTTTCTTTGTCGAGCCGTTTGTATAAACAGCGTTTGGATAACATATCAAACAAAATCTGAAACAACGCTGTTTCCGTTGGTAATTTTTCAAGCAGTTATGAGCCAGATGAAAGTCCAAAAGACAGCTTTGGTGAAATGTTTACGTCGACACCTGCTATGAAATTAATGCTGGCACCCAACGAGTAGCTTAATAGCGAGACAGCGGTTTTGTAAAAAACCGACAACCGTTTCAAAATCCCGAGCGGCATTGGAATACTGCAAATCACCTAATAATGCTACAGACTTACACTCTAATACTGCTTTTGGTTACAGTATCCTCTGCTGAAATTGGTGGAAGGATGTTTTGAGAATCTGGGATGTTACTTTCAAACCTTCGAAAGTCAGCTCAATCGAGGGTTGTTAAATCGCTCATGTAGTTAAAATAAGTTACAAAATTAAATAGTCTGACTCTCCACATCGATGTAATAGATGAATAAGTGAAAGCACATATTGCCGCAAACACGCCTCCAGCTGACCATGAATCCGATGATGATCCAGTTGAACCCGAGGGGCCAACATCTTGATCCCTCTGCTAATTCTGTTTTGAAACTGACAGAGAGAAATATTGCATCTGACTCACAATTTTGAGCAATTTGCCAGAGAGTTTTATATCTGGCTTTGGCAGAATTTTATGACACATGGAGATTACGTATCTGGTCAGAGGTTTTTACATGAGCATGTTGTAGCACGCACAACAGCGAGAAATGTCTTGTATCTAGTCTCAGTGCCTTTCCAAGCGTTAAAGAGATGCTGTACCTAGCAATGACCCTGGAGCCGTGGCTGTCCTATGCTCAGTCGGCGGGTGCGGCCATTACGGCGATGGGGTACAGTGGGCATAGGCCCACCGTTAGCCATAGCAGAGATTTATCAACAGCACACTTTTTGTTTTTTTGCAACACAAATTTTTGCCGTTAGCTTTTGTAAGTGTCATCTGTGTAACTAGACGTCAAAACATAGAATAACCTTAAACTCGGGGGTTATGATTACGGCTCCCGTTGCTGTTAAACTATCTCCGCGGCGGAGTGAAAATCTCAACTAAAATATAATAATTTACCCTCCTTTTCATTTCAGTGGGAATCTCTATCGAGATCTCAATCTCAACAAGCACCCTGGGCATTGCTATAGTAGCTAGGTATATATCGGTCAAATCACTAATGGTTCGCTACTGCAGGATTTCAGCTTATGTCGGATAAGCTGTCAACTGTTATATAATATATTTGATTACACACCAGCTAAGGTAGCCTACGCATTAGGCTCAGACAATTAGATACATTGCAATTTCATGAATTTTCAAATATATCAACGCTTTCAATCTCAGATATCGTTCAAATGTGTTCTATTTCCATGCGGATTTAACATGTTTGACTTCCAACTTAAAGAATAGGGCTAAGAAGGTGTATAAATTTTGCGCTACGCAATTAATGCGCAGTAGTTAACTATCCACACTGACAACTGAGTTAACGAAGCTAGACCTTGACACAGGAAAAACCACGAACCTTTGACTAGGTTCTATATTTTGCATGATTCAAGTTTTGTGAGAGCAATCACGATGTTTCGAAGAAAGAAAAAACTTACAAATTCTAATACATTTTATTCCATGAATCACAGCCAAACACAGTATATCTAAAAGTAATAATAATCTAGACGGTGAAATAACTATAAATTTGGTAAAGTATTTTTAACTTATGAACATATTTCAAGGCTCATTACTAAGTGACAGAGCACAGTCGTATTTTCTACTCTTTATAAATTTATATTATTACCGCTGGTTTTACCATTACGTAATAGAAGACATTAATTTGAGAAAAATGCAGGTTTAGAGCCATGTAATTGTTGAACTCTAAAGTGAAAAAGCTCGCAGGCTTTTTCACTTTGTTAGCAACAGTAGGCGTCACATAGCAGC
>JASANE010026568.1:0-19506 GCA_030248225.1 Trileptium ribeirensis
GTTGCGTGGGAGGAGGGGGCTATATATTACGTATATATGTATTTATTATATAACGGTGAGGACTTTGACAGGGCACTTGAGCCAGGGCCATTAATCATTATTTCCCCCAAAAATTTGACAGGTCAGTAATCATTTTTGACAGGTAATTAATCATTATTTCCCCTAAAAATTTGACAGGTCATTAATCATTTTTCACAGGTCACGTGACACATGGTCATTATTCATTATTTCTCCTAAAAATTTGACCGGTCATTAATCATTTGACGCAGAACCGCCATTTTTCCTACTACTGGTAGTGTGGAGGAAGTAGCATTGTTCCATATTTATTTGTCAATGATAATAGCAAAATTTAGGAAAATTCGGCCAAGATTTGCATATGAATGACGGCGTTGTGTTTGTGAATCACAGGCAACGTTCATTTTATGTCGTAGATAGAATAGCATAACCAATCGATAGATACTAAACAATATTGTATTCATGCAACTGGAACACTTTTCACGACAATATATCTCCGCTGTAATTCTACACATTGTCAACTGTCACATTATGCTTAGCGTTCCATAAACCTTGGAAACATGACTTTCCCACGATTGGCAGTGAGCGTTCATTTGGTTGATTAACCGTGAATTTAAACGCTTTTTCTTGAATTGCACTAATCTCTGAGGTATGTAAATTCGATTCTTTGAACAATATAAAACCATTTCTGGTGAAAAATTTTATTTCATTTTTTGTTACCATTGGTAACGGAATTTTTCAAAAATATTATCAGTAGATGTATAATTTATAAACCCTCCGAGCCGCATCGATGAACTGTGTTGAATAATGTTAACATCACCTGCATTTTGTGGTCTTTCACTTAAATGGGTGTAGCTCCTCAACACACCTTCGCGGTTCTAATGATACATGAAAAATATAATTATACATTTGAGATTAGGTCGTGTTGGGGCCTATACCGAAAAGACCCAACAACATTTGCTTAGATTTGGCACTAAATGTTTAAATTTGCCAGGGTGCCTTTTCTCGTGAGAGCATATATCTCAGCGACACCACTTCCCAGGTAAGCCAGCAAAGGGCACATCCACTGTGAAGATTTGAGTTTTGGCACATCCAGTGTTGA
Source organism: Trileptium ribeirensis (assembly GCA_030248225.1). NCBI lineage: Eukaryota > Metazoa > Nematoda > Enoplea > Enoplida > Thoracostomopsidae > Trileptium > Trileptium ribeirensis. Next base: position 1,118 of record JASANE010026568.1, read on the forward strand.
CAACAACGTCGGGTGATAGTTTCGCGGAAGTTGAAAACAATCCTATATACTTGTTGAGTTTTTATTGTTGTGTCAAATTTTACACAGGTCTGCAGTGTAATACCTAAATACGGTGCTAATATTGATTTGTGCGTAACCGGAGATTTGATGCATCATGTATATCAGTAACAAAACACTGTGTAAATCAAATATGTAATACAACGCCATCTTTTGGGACGGTTTTGATAAAAATATTGATGAAATCATTATGTTAATTCCAGGTGCAGCTGCACTTTATTGCTAATTTTCGTTAAGGTACAGCAAGCGACAGGTCAGCGCTGAACAGTATATCAGCTTTTGCTAGTAACACTGAAACAGGATCAGCATGTCAAAATTCGGTACCGTGTCTAGGGATCCAACTTTAAATCTGATTAATATCCTGTGATCGAGTCAATTCACTTTTGAGACTTCGGGGAGCGACCAATAATTATTGGTTGCTTGGTTTCAGCAAATGGTGGTGGAAGTATGAACTGTGTTTGGGTTAAAATGAACAAAAATATAATATCCGCTCGGGGGTAAACTTTGTATTTCACCGGATAAGGATTTATGTTCGCTGAAATTTTGAGCTAAATTTGAATCAAAACTGGGATGCATAGTCCAATGAGGAAACGAATGAAAGTCATGCTAAATATACTTCTCATGTGTCTTATAATATTAAAAATTAGAGACTTCGCGTTGCCTACAATTCCGTGAAAGTGATCCACCAAATCTATCATTAAATTTCAAACAGATTGCAGTTTCTAAAGGTGATCCATTACTTCTCGTTCACGAATGAAAATTATCATTCAATAAAACCAAGTGTGGACAACAGTTGACTCTGTTGAAGACTTTGGAGCCATTAATGCGGCGTTTACGTTATAAAACGCACGCCATGTGGAAGATTTGTCACTGTGTGATCACGACCATACCATAGTTCATAGTATTCGGAAGGCTATACTATTCAGCGCAAGTAATGGTGTCGCGGACACCGTGTACATTACACTATGGTGTCCTCGACACCCTATAATTGAACAGTAGTTTAAAAAAGGCGGTAAAATTAGCTATGTCAAATTTGAAAATATTTACGTTAATTCATTGTATCCCATAAACCATGCCGTTTAAAGCTTTGCCCAGGTAGTGCATGGACAACGCTTGCATTGTATAAAACTCCAGGCAACGGAAAAAACAAGGCGTCTTGTCAAAGGACTTTCATAACCGCTGGTCAGAAATTTACGGTGTCCATGACACCATACATAAATGTTGATGGTGTCTGAAACGCCATATAAAACTGCTTAGAATACAGTGTTAGTGTTCTGTACACTATATTGTTAACGGTGTTACGCAAGCTGTACGTAGACAAAACTTCCACATGGCGGGCAACTTATAACGTAAACGCTGCACAAGTTTCCTATATTATCAACAGCGGTATGTCGCGCTTGATTTTGTGTCTACAACACCTATTTTAATGACCCATCCTCACTACTCCACCCATGTGCGGGAACCACCAAATGTGCATCCCCAATTCTTAATCTATCGACTTAGGCTTTACCCATGTTCTTAGACTACCACATTCAAACCGCCATATTGTTTTAGCACCAACTCAGATCCTCCAAGTTTTTGGACCACTAAATCCAGCAACAAATAATGTTCAAAAATTACACGATTTCGTTAAATAACGCTTTGTGCACAACAGTTGGCGGAAAAGCCTTCGGTGATTTAAGAGCTCTTGCCTGTAAAAAACGCGTGGCATGCTGCAGAGCGGCTCCTAATGCGGTGTTAACGTTATAATGTCCCGGCTGTTTAGAACTTTTGTCGCCCTGTAGTCGCGACCGTCCAGTATAGATAGTTAGGGTGACACCCATACTGTAAATTAATTGCCGAGAGTGTACGGCACACTCTTAGCTAATATAATTTTTCTTTACATTGTCATACATACACTTGGCTACCAATTTTATGCGAATTAACTGCAACGGATACGTCTGTAGTTAATACGGTTTATTAGTTAACTGTGCTGTGTATTTTTATTTTTAAATTCTCGATATTTCTATCTAGGCCATATATACGCTAATGAAATAATGCCGCACAATGTAAATATAACTACAAGAATACATGGTGTGCTTGACCCTGTCGACGAGTGGCAGTACCCCTAACTAGCTGCATTTGAAAAAATTTATAAAGAACACGGAGGTGTCTAAGACATGCCTGACACTGTCTGGTGTACATAGGTTCCATACATTGGGGTAATTCTAACGTTAATGCCGCATAAAGTCAAGCTGGGGTGCATAAGTTATAAGTAGGCTGTGCCTTCCTCGACATACAAAGCCCACGCCTATGCCTTAGCCTAAGCTAAGGCTCTAGTATAATGCATATAAGCCTAAGACTAAGTGGTTGGCTGCCGGCCCCGAATCCCCGCGCTAACCTGTTCTTTTTAACGATATAACGCTACGCCCCGCAACTTAGCTTGGGCCGGTGTTTCGGTGATGGGACTACAAGTGGGCGCTTAAAATAAAAAAACAGATAAGATATTTTTGTGCTACATACGCATTAAAAATCTCTGGTCTACTGTAGTTCTACCCTTTTAAGTTATTGGAGTTTGTTCTAAAGCCTTTGCACTGGCACAACATTCACTCGCATTTTGTGCTTTATATCTTATCGGGTATTGTTAATTAGTGAGTGTAAAGAATTATTGTAGCGGTAAGCTAGAACCGACAAGTAAAAACACCCGGCGAAAATAACTAGACTTTCACCGTCACCGACCAACCAGTCGCTGCACCAAAGGCCTAGCTCCCACGTGGAAAAACCCAGAGAGGGTGCCAATATTGATTGGATTTTGTGCAATGCAAGTGATTGGTAAAGGAAATATTCTATCGCAAATTGTTATCGAATACTAGTAAGTTATTTTATGCCAATTCAAACGCCACGGTTGTAGTAAGATATATCAAAAGGAGGCACATTCGCCCCACCAAAGTCGTACCTCCCACGTGGAAGAACCCAGTGGGGAGTGCTATTATTGATTTGAATTTGTGTAATGCTAGTGATTGGCGAAGAGAATATCGCAACGCAACTGCTATCGGATACTAGTAAGTTATTCTAATTCCAAATTCCTACGGTATGACAGTAGTAAGATGTATCAAAAGAAGGTACAGCCGGTGCACCAAAGGTCTACATCTCACGCTAAAAATAAAAGGGGGTGCCAATATTAATAAGATTCTGTGCAATGCAAGTGATTAGTAAAGGGAATACGCTATTGCAATTGCTATCTGATACCACTAAGTTATTCTAATTCCTACTGGAATACCATGATTGCAGTAAGAGATCTAAACAAGACACAGTAGCTGCACCAAAGGGCCAACTCCCACGTTAAATAACAGAGATGGGAATGCTAAGATTCACGTTAAGGAACCAATAAGGGATGCCAATACTAAATTGATTCTTGGCAACGTAAGTTGTTGGTGAAGAGAATTATACGCTATCGCAATCACTATCGGATACGAGTAAATTATTCTAAATCCAATCTTGCGCCACGATTGCAGTAAGATACATAAAAAAGGCACTGTCACTGCGCCAAAATTCGCTCCTCCCACGTTAAAGAACCCAGAGTGGGTGCCATTAATTTGAATATGTGCAATTATTAATTTGAACATGTGATTGGTGAAGAGAATTATACGCTATCGCAATTGCTATCCGATACTAGTAATTTATTCTAAATCCAAATCTGATGCTATGATTGTGCGTCTCTCCCACGTTAAAGAACCAATAGGGAGATGCCAACATTAACTTGAATCTGTGCAATGCGAGTGATTGGTTAATCAAACTACGCTATCACAATTCCAATCGTATACCAGTTAGCTATTCTAATTCCAATTCTACGCCGTGATTGTAGGAAGATACGTCAAAACAAGGCACAGTCGCTGCACTAAAAGACTTTCCTCCCACGTTAAAGAGCCCAAAGGAAGACGCCAATATTGATTTGAATATGTGTAATACAAGTGATTGGTTAAGAGAATACCCTATCGCAACTGACATCGGATACCAGTACGTTATTCTTATTCCGATATTGATGCCATGATTGTAGTAAGATGCCTACATCCAAGCACTGTCGTTGCACTGAAACCCCGTCACGCTTTAAAGAACTCAGAAAGGAATGCCAATATTGATTTGAATCTGTGCAAGACAAGTGATTTGTGAAGAGAATACGCTTTCGCAATTGCTATCGGATAGGGGTAAGTGATTCTAAATCCTAATCTGACGCCCTTATTGTAGAAAGACACTTCAAAAGAAGCCACCAAACGGCAACCCTGCTACGTCAAAGAACCCAGATGGAGTGGCAATATTAATTTGAATCAGTGCAACACGAGTGATTGGTGAAGAGAATACGCTATCGCAAATTCTATCGGGTACCCATAAATTATTCTAATTCCATATCTGACGCCATGATTGTAGAAAGATACTTTTCAAAAGGAGGCACAGTCGCTGCACTAAAACGCTCGTACTACGTTAAAGAACCCAGAGGTGGGTGCCAATGCTGATTTGAATCTGTGCAATGCAAGTAATTAGTGACGAGAATGCGCTATCGCAATAACCATCCTATACCAGTAAATCATTCCAATTCTAATCAAGATACCATGATTGCAGGAAGATGCACCAAACGAAAACCATTTGATCAACGGCATACTTTTGGATTAAAGCACGACAAATTTGGTAAAATTATACGCTGCTTAAGACGTCGGTCATCAATCTTGTAACCACAGCAAACGCGTACGTCGACACAAATTTGAATGATAACCTGCATAGTCGATGTTGTTACATTCCCTGTTGTATATTGTTGTTATCATATTTCTACGAAAGGCGGCTGTAGAGAAAGAAACAAACTTATCCAATTCCAATTTTTTTGTTTGAAAGTCAACTTATTCTATTTGGGTACACAAACTTTTTGATTACGGGTATAATTTTTGAAACAGTTATTCATTAATTTTATCTTTTTCGAACGCCGAACATTATTTATTACATTACATTGTTTCGGTCATAGTCAGATAGTTTATCTTTTTTATCGGTAAGTTCGAATTCGCTCGAAGTGGCTGTCCGTGTTTTTGTCTTGTATCTAAAGCAAATTGCTAAGTTCACGGTAGAATGTTTTCTGTTGTCAATGCTACAGCATGGTAGCTTTTTGACAAAAAATTAATTAAACATTGACGACATTCGGTAATGACCTAATATGATCTTCCTCATGTTATACAGCTAAATGTAGATGGAGCGTAGTGTTTTGGCTATAGATGATATAAATTACTAGTTTTTAAAACACAGCTCCGTGATCAGTCTGTAACAGATTCGTATTTTTATTGCAAAATATAGTGACTATCATCACTGGTTCCTCAAAGGATGTGCCATTCGGCGCTGACTGAGGTGTTCGACAAAACAACAGCAATACTCTATAATAATAAAATTGTGGAACACTAAACACTCGGTCATATATACTCAAGTAAAAGCTTAACTGATGATGTGCTTGTTTTACAGCTTACTCCTGCTATTATGCCACTGGTTATTGGCGACCTTTTACGAGTTACCCCTAAAGAACGAGTGAGCTAGAAAACGATCACACCATCGGATATAGCACAATATATCAGTAATGATATCAGTATTGAATTTATTATAAATAACTCTTGATAACACTATTTCGAAAAAGTATCGTGAAATTGTACGCAACAACTATTACAAAATAAAATTTTGAACAATTGAATGCCCAAAAATCTATGCCGGATAGAGCCTTCCAAGACCGACAGGGCTTGATTTCTATAGGAGCGGTTTGTTTGAGTAAAGTTCATTTTACGACTTTTAACGCTATAAATAATTTGTGTATAATGATAGACAAACTAAACAGCGCTGCTGATTGAAGACTGATCGCATAGGCCAGAATGGCGTACAAAACCACTCAGCTTATATGTATATGTTTCATCGGAAGTTCGAGTATTCAGACGTCGTTGTTTTTCAATTTTCAGTGATTAACCTGGTGAATGCAAATGTCGCTAAACCTACAATGCAGCTCAGAGCTATAATATAACAAGTTATTTAATAACAAAGTATTCGGAAACAAGGAAACAAGCTTTGATCATTATAAAATGATTAAGTGTGAAATTCAAAATAAATCAGAGCGAGTCAGTTATAAAATTATCAACGTAACTTGAAACAATATAATTTTAAATAGAATTTACACTATAGTTCGCTTACACATCTCACCTTTTTCGTTTCAAAAGCGAGTCGGATGATGATTTTAGCTAGAAAACGTTTTGAAGGTCGTCGTTATTTGGTTCGGTGTTATTCCATCGGAAATAATAATATGTGAAATTTGAAATACATTTCATGCCAAGAGAAACTGCGTTGGCGGATATCGCTTTACTTCTTAAAGTAATGTATATTTCGCACATACTTAAACAAACTTTGTAGCCGATGAACATGGATCGTTTTGGTGCGAGCCTCGTATGCCTGCCAAAACTTTATCTGGTATCTGCTGCTCGGTTCCCTAAGCAACCTCATGAAGTGAGCGAATAAAAACGCACGCGCAAACCCACGCTATACAACAAACTCGGCCAGTGCATCATGTCACAATGAAAGGTGCAACGTGACAATTCAAAAACGAAACGGGTATGTGAAACTAAACTATATAATTTTACATTTTAGCTTAACAGAGAAAACAAACTGCTCAACTAGTGCTTCGGCCTCACTTTATACATGTGGTAGCCTAATTTTATTGCAACATCATTTCTATACCATTATAACTTCATCCATGCTAAACTCCTTATAATGAAAAGTGTTCCGAACCCAATATGAATTTGCTAACCAAATGGTCACGTCGTACGGTTAGGTCGCAAAAATATACTAAGAATTACCACTGACTTTTCTTCGTATCATAGCGAAACACAAGTTTTGTTTTCGATTTCCATAAAAATCTATCATTTGTAAAGCAATATCGATTAGACATATGGTTAAAATGACAGGATAGTTATTTTTAAACAATAGGCTATATGTTCTAATATTTTGTTATTTCAACTAATTTTACTGTCGATTAGTTGGATAATGCTCATTTTTGGCACAACAAGTTGTTTTTACTCTAAAGAACAGCCAAGCAAATTAAAACCTGTCTAGTACTGCGAGCCTATTGCAATTTATTATCTATCTATAATCAATAGCCCTTGTTATTTGAACCGCCTGGAAAGTTTGCATTGCATTTGTGTAACAGAATTGCAGAAATTGAGCAGTTGTTATTACAATTTGGTTTACCATAACTATTACCGAACATTCTGTAAAAAAGTGAGCATGAGCCGGTTAGTTATTGAACTCTAAAATGGACACATTTTAGAACTGTAGGCAAGAGTATCCTTCACCACGGAATCATTAACAGATGAACGCAGCCTTTACTCCATCTAAGATACAATATGGAAAGTAACAAATTAGAAACCAAGAGTTCTTATTTTAACCGTTCTTTAGCCAAAACTAACAATATAGCTATTTCCGTTATGTATCTTGTACTTCAAAAAATTAATTGCTGCAAACATAATTCAGAAACACATTTGAGAATGGTGCTAATGCTTTCATTAGATGTGATTAGTAATGGTATGCGACAAAAAAGTTTGTACACATACTTTTATTTGAGATCAGCGTTGGACAATCCTCAATTTTGGGTCAAAATTTTGTGTAAATTCGTCATCAACGTCATAGGTCCGGCTTGCCAATGTTTCGCAGCTGTGATAATTTCAGTTGTAATATCAAGTTTAGTAAAAATATATAGCTCTTATAGTTATTTTATGACGAAGTAATGTGATCAAAACTCATATTTTGTAACAAGAATTTCGCCGCCATCATCTATGACATAGTACCAAACCAGTGTAGCGGAATTTGTCACTGAATTTACGATCTTTGTTGAAGTACTTATCGTAGCAACAACACTTTTATAGTCAACTTTTGTGATCGGATATCGAGTACAAAACTCGGGTTTAGAGGTAATATTTTTCGGATGTCAGTTGCTATCCTTTGTAACCTGGTAGTGAATCGACCTATTTGGGTAATATTTTGCAGTGTTTATCAACTTGACGGAAATATTTACAGCGTTAACATCACTTTTGTATATATTAGTGATTTTATGAGATAATAAAGACTATTTTTTGGGTCAAAACTAGCTGTTGACGTGTCTAACTCAACTCGTCACTGTGGTTCGAACTGTACATAAACTATACTTGCCGAGAACAATTTTTTTTGCAAAATGTTTGGTACTAAAGGTTTTTGGGGTTACCAATTGTGCTAAGGGAATCGAGAACCCCTGGTACAGTCTGTTTTAATACAAAAAACTCGAAAAAATTTTGCCAGAAATATGATCCTGATATTTTATAAACCGTCGTGATAAGCTGAGTCAAATACTACCAAAATTATTACTGTATCTTCAAAATGGACGAATTTGGTGTTCATGAGGAGTCTAAAAACCTCAAAATCACCAGAAAGATTGCTGTAATCATCTGTAACATCCTAATGGATACATGACTCGGATTGAAATTTCATACTGTTTATGATCGTAACAGAAACATTTATAACAACGTCTTCTAGCCATGAGCATTAGTGTTAAGCAACGGTCCGTTTCAAATTAAAACAACAGTCCGACGGCTGGCCTAAAGTCAACAAGTTTCTCTTTACTACGATACTAATTTTATAGGTTTCGTGAGTAGTGCTGCAGAATGTGTTCGGAAATAAAGGTTTTACAAAAAATTTCCTTTTTATATAGAAAGGTTTTCCACAGCTTACAAAGATACGTCTAATGTGCGAATCTTACATATAGACTCATTACAATAGCCTGACTTTAACAAATGTACTTTTGGGCAATTTACAGCTTTGAAGTCTACCATTGAACATTTCGGTTTATTTGTTTAATAAATACATACATAAATATGATACATTACAATATTATCATAACAATAATATTAATATACAATTGCAATACTAGTATGTATAGCAATATTGACCGCAGTAATCTTGCTTAGATTTTGGCTGAACATGGTTTAAAATTTTAATTTTAAATCGTATGATGGTTATTAGCGATTACATGAAAATGTTCAATGGTGTGGTTTAATGTACTTGGTGGTAGCTACCGCAGTATTCGTAGTCGAGGGGCCGACGCCATGAAATAGCTAATCAACAACCGAAAATTGTTAACGACCGTCGTAGGGTGGCTGCAGGGATAATGTTCTCCTGGACTGCCGAACTCTAATGACCTGCTCATTGCATGCTCTCCAACTTAGACCACCTATAATAATCACATAAACCACATTTGCAACTCGTGTTTGAATGAATCAGTGATCATTTGCTTATTGCTTCCAGCAGAATCTTGGATCTCTCGCAAAAGAAACCAGGAACAGAAGTGCTGCAAAAATTATGATTTCAAACTATTTTATCACGGTTTAGCTTTTTATTCCAGACGACCACCGCTAGCCACATAAAACTAAATGTGGGATGATAAACCCAATGATCATATCTAGGTTATAAACCAATAAGACATCTAGCAATAAATTTAGTATTGGCTTAATATGTCTTATTAGTATTGATTTAGTGTTTATTGATTATTTTAAATAATACAACCACTACCTAGCGCATACAGTAAGATAAAGAGAATGTATCAAAAGAAACTGTTAAAAATACAAATTTAATGGTTTCAATGATATATCGTAATAATTTAAGTTCGGGTTTGGATACTTTTAAGTAAGCTTAATTTACGAAGTTGAAGCAAAATTTTCTCATTTTTATGGCTTTCCGTTTCTGCTACAATTGAAAATAAGTCATTCGCATTGGAAACCGCTAGTTTGGGTGGGATAGCATATAGCTAATTTCCATAGTTGTCCGTTATCCTGCTTTTTAACTGTGACATCTCAAGATGTTCAGATATCAATAATTGTCGAAGGACTCTAGTGATACAACCAGTTTGCAAGCAGGACATGTGTACAGATACAGAACATAGGATTCACAATCCTCTATGAATACGTTTGCAGACTGAAAAATGATTTAGACCACGCTCACTGTGGAAAAGAAGAGTATCTGATTGTTTGAAAAAAAATGATTCTTAGCGACTGGTGTACGTTGCTCACAGCAAAATGATCCAGGTTCTATTAACATTATGTGAAAACACTGTGTCACTGATCAAGGGGTTAAGAAAAATCTGACTGAGTGGGCTATCATTTTTCTCTGAAAAAACATTGTTGCACAAAATATTTTGTAAGACTCGCTTTGTAACTGTTAGTTACCTTAGTTTATATTTAGGTGCCCAAATGAGCTAAATTTTGTCATAAGTCTTGCAAGGGCAAGTTTTCTGTATATGAACATACTGAATTTACCATTGGAAATTTTCATATATTGACACGAAGAGGTTACAAGGTCAGCTGTATTGTGTTTCGTTTGACATTTACATAACTGCAAAAACCCTTGCGAAAATTGCATAAGTACTCTCTTAAAATTTGTATTACGTCACAATCTTACATACATTGTATGACACTGTTCTGTTACAATATGCCGAAAAAATCACACAAATATATAAATTTGTATGGATAACAAAACATACATTAAATGCATCACCATTTACACTTTGTTTGTATGAAATTGCATGTAAAATGTATGATTTACAACACATAATTTTGTATGAAATTACGTCATATGTATGATTATTAAGACTTTATTTGTGTGAAATTACTATTATATATTTTGTTTTGATATCCATACTTTACAAATGTATGAACTGTCGCACTTAAAATGTGTATGTAAATCAGACCACACAAATAATGTATGACACTGTACACATATATGTATGACATATAATACTAATTTTTAAGAGTGTATGATAGATGTTTAATGTGAACACCCTGACCGAAAAACTAGCTCTTGCTTCAAGATTTTGCCATAAAAGTGAGAGGAGAGTCATTGAAAAAATCTGAGTTTATTCGGAAAGCACCAAATTAAGAACAATTAATTTAATAAATGTGTCCGCACGTCATTGTTCTTCCATTGAAAAGCTGAAAAATTTGAATTGAAATAAAGTGATTTTATTGTTCTAGCCGATGCTTCAATTATTAAATATGTAGCAACGTTTCTTGACTGGGAATATGCTCGTGAACATAGATACAAACCAAGCTGTCGTTATTAATATGTAGCCAGCTATACTTTGCCAAATTAGAAAGAACCTAAGCAGTTTATTGATTTTTCGTTAACAGCTCGAAAATCGGGAATAAAAACCTAGGCGAACTTATTCGTAGCTCTGTCTACTCCTTACATCCCTATGAGAGTGTATGGGGTTATCCTCCTTATGTCCTGACTCCCGAGAAATCGTCTACAACCGTCCACTCTTGCTCCACCTCCTCCGACAGGTCTCCGGACCCCTCCCCACCTCGAGGCGCAGTAGGCTCCGACCCCATAGGTGCATTTCGCGACACCGAAGGCGCCGCACACACGCAGACCGCCCGGACGATTCCCAAAAAGCCTCCACGAGCGACCCGGTTACCTACCCTTGGTACTTCGGACATTGTTCATGTATGGACATAATAACTCGCACCCGGATATTTGGCTGGCTTGTGGACTTCAATTTCAACCTAGAATGCATAGGACGTCGGGCCAGATGTGTGCAATATCCGATATTGCAAATAGCTACGGCGGTTTTTTTCGTTTTTCACACGATGTAAATTTTTTCTTGACATACAGTCGGGTTTTATCATCGAAAGATAGATGTTTTAAAATGAGTGGAATAATACAAAATTAATTACATTTTACTGATATAAATGGTTTCGGTGAGCTAGCAACACACTCCATTTTATTTTTATGTATGGCTGTTTCATAGCGAAACCTTGTTTGCCAAACGTTATTTCAATAGATTTTGCGAAAAATTTGATTCTGCGAAGTGGGTACCAGCGTATATTAAAAACTAATATTTGTGTTTCCCGATAGAACGCCTTCTTTTGACATATTCTGTAATTTTTATACTAACCCTTCTGTTTAAACAAGACAATTCTAGCAACTGTTAAATAGGTATTCGTCTGGTGCTGTGTGGCATTTGAGCAAACTAAATAATTCTTGCTGCAATCTCTATCATTTTTCAGGAAATGAACAAACCAAAAAACTCATGGAATAGTATATAAACTAAGATCCAAATTGCCTTTATTCAGCTGCGACGGTATCGCGGGCTTTATTAACGAAATTCCGGTAGTTGAGCTTTATCTGTTCCCACTATTGTTGCGTTTTCTGGTTTTTATATACGTTCTGCCCGCTCCGAATTATTAATATTGGAATATATACCTGCTCCAGTTATGATTTCTTTGAGAAACGCGCACTGCAGTTATAGCGACCAGCCATTCAATACAGGACACCTCGGTGAAAGCGTGGCCTAATCGTCTAGAGCCCCGCTCTGCCAAACCAGGGGTTAGGAGTTCAAATCCTGTCGGTACCTATCTTTTTATTTTTTTGCAGTTTTTGTTTCATCAAAATTTGGCGCTCATAACGTATGAAAACATCATCATACTTAAATAGCACTAATGAAAAGGTTATTGATGAAGTTGTTATGTCGTTGTTTAAACTGATTAGAATTGATAAATGTTGAATTTATAATCCAAATTCGAGTATATGTAGCTTCTAAAATATTAACCAGCAGAACAATAGGATCTTACATTACAAAATAATGGAGTTCAAGTCGATCATATGACCCCAAGTTGCCGTACCTCAAAAACATTAAACTACCGGCACACTAATAAACTTTTCTTTACATCTTCCTTCCTTACCACGTACCGCTTCATTGGTACCGTCTTCACCACTTGCTAAAACTTTAAAGCACTAAGCTAAGGTCTCTATATATGCCATGTACTAAGTCTAAGCCTAAGTCGGGGGGCCGCCCCCAGAACCCCAGCTTTAACTGTTCTTTTTCTAACGTTATAACGTCCGGCCCCAAAAGGCGACATGGGCCAAACATTACTACAATGTGTTTAAAGTTGCTCAGCGAAAGACACAGCATATAAATGAGACACACCATATATAGTCTTGTATTTTAATAACAGTTCGTAATTTTGCGTACTATAGCGTCCCGTGGCTAACTTTAAATCGAGTATCGATTTTAATTAGTATAGTTTTGTGCTATTAGCTGTGCTTATTATGGGTAAAGTGGCATGCTCTGTTCCTGCGCTATGCCTTGCTCTTACTTCGGGAACCAGGATATGGCGAATATTTTGGCTTGCAATATTTTTCACGGCTGCTTTTGGATGCACGTACTACATCGTCGACATTGTTTTAACTTTTCTTACCTATCCAAAGGCGGTACAGTACAAGGTATGTTTTTTGTATTGGGTTGATAACAAAATATATATTTCCTACCAATAATCAGCTAGTCAATAACAAATGAGATTAGCCAATATGAGCCACCGGTGATTGGTATTCCTCCTATATTCTCATTGGTTATCGGTATCCTGATAGTTAATGCCCCCTGACCCAACAAATTTTGTGGGGTTCCCGATACCGGCCCCAAATAACCTTGGGGTACCCCTGCCATTCTTGGAGGGATGGTACAAAATCGGCCACCTCATCAGATAATTCATTGTACATTAGTATGACAGAGAACCACACTCTGCTAAAAGTCGTATGCACTCCTGGTTAAACGTTTTGAAAAATATTCGCGCAGGCACTCTCTACGTTGATACTTTTTGCTACCAACAATTAGGCTATTTGTCTAATATTAGTTTAATATTATATTTAACTAAATTTTAATAAGTTCATTTAATATTAGTCACTCGCGCAACAAAAAATGGGCACTAATGTGGGTAGGCAGTGATTATTGCAAGGTTATAAACCAAAGCCTTATTTGAATTCAATAATAACAGAAATACGCCGAGAATGTACTAATGGCAACGCTACGACCAGTTTTATCGCATATATATCGAAACTGTAAGCGAATTTTATTTCCACGTTAAATGACCAAAACGACTAAATGTTTCCAAAATTTTTAATCACATATTTCTCAACTATAATTCGAAAACGTCATTTTTTCAGATTGTATCCTCTAGTGCTTCCACTATTTAATGCATACCATGCAAACACAATTTCTTTTATTGCATTCAGCGACCACGAAAACTTATAGGACATACAAGACATTGAGTACAACTGAATTAAACAATGACGTTGTGTGAATATTATTACTCCATAAATGAAGTATTTTAGCCTTCTACACTGTCCTACGGGGCGAAAGACACGTTACAAATAAAACCAACGTCTAACGCTATAAGCAGATCGATATATCCCAGCAAAAAAAGATTTATTTCGTCAAAATTCTGAAAAATATAACTTTTCAGGGTTGGTGTGAGACTTGGCTCATAACACAAAAACGGCTGCCGTACCAGAAATGCGTCGTGATGCATGAATGTTCACCGAATGTTCAGCATGGTGTGCATTTATCGGTCCGATGCACCTACCTAGACTTATAACCTAACATGTTGGGAAAGGCTTAATTTTTAAAAAGTATTGAATTAGTGGCAGTTTTAAAAAATTTTAAGACAAAATCATTGAAGCAGCGCAAACACAAGCTAAGTTTACTAACATACTCTTTACTCGTCGAATATTCAATTGTTAAAATTCTTCAATCTAGTGCATAGTTATAAAGATTACAGACGAACAAAAAATATTTTTGCTCAATTCAGAGGTACTTGGGAAGCTCTGTTCACTCACTAAACTAGCTTTGTTTTAGTTTAATTTTTAAACGTTTAGTGCATCGCATAATTGAATTGGCTAGAAGCTTCATCGAAACAAACCAACAAAAATCGGCTATATAGTTTCGATCGTAAAAGTTTTCAAAACAGATATCTGGCTCAATTTGCCTAAGCTTAAAATGCACGTAAAGACGATGGTCAAAAACCATATATCAGCTCTTTGACGATCTATTCATATATATTGTATGCTAAAACAGGTATCTGCTGGAAAGCAGACTCCTTATTATTTCATTATATAAACACAATAATTGACTTTTATCAGTTTAGTCGCATTGAAAGCACGGAGTGCTTATGCTTTTATTTATTTCGAGGCTGGATTAAACTAAAGTTGCTAATTTCAGCTGTCCAGTGGCCCTCTTCCATTCCCGGCAGTTACGGTAAATAAAACCATCAAGAAAAAACATGCGGCACTACCCTCATTGGCGGCTTTGGTAACTATCTCGTATATATCATTAAAACGTATTGTTTTTGATAAGAAATCCAGAATATATATTTTAGCGAAATGTTATACATAAATAGAGCCACGTGAAACGTGTTAACGATGATACCAAATAACCAACACTAACTTAAAACTTTAGCTTATCATTAAATGTATAACTATTCAAGTTTCAAATTTATAATTCCGAACATTGCCGTCGAATCGCCACATGGCGAAGAAAGACGTGCTATGCAACGCTAAGAGTAGATGCAAACTACGCCCATCAAAGCGTCAAATATTTAGCGAACTAACGATTAGCAACAGCAATCTCGCTCTGACGTCATGTAAAACAATTTGAAAATAAGTATAGTATAATTTCAATGACCAGCTAATTTAATAATTATTGATTGGCTGATGCCGGTCCCAGTGTGGAATTTGCTTTTGCGATTTTATCATATTTTTTTGTGAGAAACAAAGAATAAACTTTGCAGTATAGAGAAATTTAAAAGAGCAGCTATTTTCTCGGAAAGCTTGCCCACATAGCGACTTAACCAGCCATGCACATAATGGAAGCTAAGGGAATGGGTGACATGAAATACCTACAGGCACCTCCAGTAGGAAGTTTCCGAACACTCCTGTTATGTGGTTCAGCACCCAGTCATAATCGACCACTACACCTCGTTTGCATGCCTAACGCTTTCAGAAAAAATAGGCAAAAATAGGAAAAATAAGCACACAAAAAGATAGGAACAATTAAAAACAAAAGCATAAAATTACAAATAAAAAATAGAGCGAAGAAATACGAAAAACCTTGACATTTTGAAGTTGACCCCCCGGCAACGCACCCACCGCCACCGACTAGCCAAACCCTCCAGGGGAGGCCCAAGGCGGACCCCTTCCCGCGGCATCGGCTGCCCTGCGGACTTATATAAAATCCAAATGCCCCATTACTGTGGATCGGTATAAACTGATAGCAAAGCAATTACTATGGATAATTTCCTCTGAAAAATCCCCAAACACTCACAAGCAATATCACAACATACATGAGTTTTTTCAACCGAGCTGGCTCTTAGGCATTGTTTTCACATATTTTATGGGTTAATTTGCTCAAACGCGTGCTTACGCAATCGTCTGAGCTCGTCTAAACAATCCTCTTAACGTACAATGGTGCTCAGTGTTCTCCGAAACATCATTCATCGTGAATTCTCATGCGTCCCAGATAGTTGAACACGAAGACTGTGGTACATTGGCAAAGTGATCCACTGCAACTGGAAGACGGCAGTGTGTTCAAAAATTTGTATGCACAGTAACTCGTTCAAACTCATGCTATCGCACTCGTGTTAACTTTTTACAAACCTATTACCTGACTGACATAATAGTCCGAGGCGAGTGTTGAACATTTTTCTAGTTGAAATTTGTCAGTTGTAGCACAGCTTGTTGTCTCATATTTCATGCTGATATTTGAATAAAACAAAGTTTAACGATTTGACTGCTGACAATTTTGTTTTACATTGTTCATGATTGCTACGAACTTCAGTAATTAATAGGTTTAGTTGTAGCCTATGTTTGATCTCACCATTAAGCCTGTTGCGATCTGTCTGTCCGAGGCAATAACAAACACCTGAGCAAAAATGGCGCAAGTCCTATACGCCGTCATTGAGCTAAATGATAGGCACAGACGTGCGCTCATTTGTTGTAGACAGTTTTAAGTTGATGCAGCATTGTCTATAGCTCCAACTGGTTCTGCACCGCGTACCTTTGGAGTGATTTATTCAGGTAACAAAAAAACGATTGGTAATCGAAAAAACAGTGAATTTCATACTTTCGATAATGTGATAACTTTTAAATACGTTAATTTCCGCTGACGTCAATTTCATTGGAAATTATTTTTGTGAACAGTGTATATAATCGCTCACTGATAGCATCTTTCTCTCGTTCAAGTAAAACTCTTAGTTTGTTTGATTCGGAAAACTCTAGTTTTGTGCGCGATAACGGAAATTTTCAGGAATTAGCGTACGAAGAAATAGCTAAAGAAATTACAAATCAGAGTCCGGTCCCAGCAAAAAAACAGCGGCATCGACGCTCAAGTGAAAAAGCATTGAGTCAAGCGAAGGATCGTAAAACTTTGAAAGACACGCCAGCATTCACCAATCACATCAAGGGCGAAGCTGAAATTTCGCTTCTACAAAAAAGCGAAATATTGAACAATTCTATGGAAACAAAATTCAGTCGAAATAAGCGTTCTACATGTAAGTTTTGCATTTTCAGTTTTCAAAAGCGCACTGCCAAAGCACATTCCGAAATTGTATGATAAAAAGCCACGCTAACTAAAGTGTACTATCACAAATAGCAACTGCTGAAATATTCATATTCTGGAGATGCAGTGGACTGTTATGTGGAACTAATTTTTAGCCCTGTAGGATCACATATCGAGTTATTACTGTTGGTTTTACCCTGGATAACACCAAACATTAAATCGACAAAAACTATATTGGACTCATCTAGTTTCGGAAATTAAATATCGACACGATCACATGTGTTCAATGTTACTAGCAGTGGTCAGCGTCATCTAGAATTCATTAACAGACTGTAATAGATACTACTCAAAGTAAGAAGATACATGGTAAAGTTGCCAAATTAGGAACAAGGGCTAAAGATTTTTGTGCTATAAGTTAGATCAACCTGTTCCTTGGTACTGCGCTAAACAAAGCTAATTTACCAGCACTGGTATGTCATCGGAGCGGACGGTCAGATATCTGTGACTTTTTCATATTTAAATGCGTTTAAAAACTGGAATACAATGCTAAAAGCAATCTTTGCAATGAACACTGTGATTTGTTTTAAGATGTAACTTTGAATGATTAAAATTCATTAAGTGAGCTTATTAGTTGAATGTTTCGTTAGATATAACAGTTATTCATGCTTTGATCTGACTAACCAGAATTTACAAGTTTGCTAAACCCAATGGCCTCAGCGCCGCATCTGGTTTCACATAAAATTGTGTTTGACTACGTATGCAGAATTTTGTAGCTCCGAAAGGGTAACTGCAGGTGCAATAAGCCGCACAACAAATACATACTGTTACTATGAGCTCGGCATGCATCGACTCCAAACAAAGGCATATTCAGTGCATACATGCTAATGCGGCGTTTACGTTATAAAACGCCCGCCATGTGGAAGATTTGTCCACG
>JASANE010026569.1:0-45430 GCA_030248225.1 Trileptium ribeirensis
ATTCTTGGTTTCAGTACATATTGTTGGTATTGACCGCTGAACTCGAGGCGACTTTGTTGTTGGTGCTGCTAGTATTATCGGCTATTCAGTGAATCACGTCGGTTTCACCAATGTTAATCATTATAACAATGTCATTTAATAATAATATAACAATATCATTTAATCAGTCGACAAACCAAAATCGTCAGCAACGGTAGTAGATTTTCACGCAGCAACAACACTTTATATATAAAACCGATGACATAGTTTTTCTCTGCCCAAAGAACTCTTTAAGAAATTCAGATGAAGAATTTTTAATAATAATACATTTACACCGCTGTGCACCAAAAAAAAAATTGAAAAACGTCTTTTGGTGACTTCGAAATTAAGAATATGTCACTAACCATAACGGAGCAATTTCTTCAAATTTTCATAACAATTGAAACATGAAATATTCGAATTAAAATTATAGAATTCTACATCAATAAATTTCATCTGTGCAGTTTCACAGATCTAGGTGAGATGTTCAAAAAAATTTAATTGATTCATACTCTACAAAATTTCTTTTTCGATATTTTGAGTTATCGATGGTTCCCTTGGTGTATGATTGGTCAATTATTATAACATAATTTGTTTATAATTATGTTTATAGAAGTACTATCTGCATGCTTATTTTTATGTAATATTATTGTAATTTGTAGCTTCATTGCTTGTATGGTTTTGTTTACGTTTCAGCTTCACTATAACAATGTCACTACTCCAAAAAAGATCTTTACCCAAAGCTGCTGCCTGATTGTTGCTATATGCAGCTAATAAACTTCATTATGTTTTTACATGTTAACGTGGATTAAATATTTGTATGCCTAAGTATGTACGGCCACTTTAGATTACACTTAAAAATTTTATATATGCCTATATTCACTACAAACATGTAGATGGATTAATTGACATGGTATTGAGGATTTTAGTCTACGAAATTTCGTATGTTAACATGATATTTATAGCAAAGTAGAAGAGCAAATTTAGATGTTGAATTAATTACTGCTTTCTCTACCCTGGCTAATGGAAACATTTAATATTTTCTCGCTGCTGCTGCGTAACATTTGAGTAAACTAAAAAACTACTTCTGTAATCTTTATGATTTTTTTAAGTGGTTAAACAAACTGGAAGGACGTATTGACTGGGATATGGAGTATGATCCAGAACGTCATTTCAAAATTGTGATTGGTTTTGTAACGGTTTAACCGAGAAATTGGGTAGCTACGTTCCCGTGCGTGGTTCAGTGGCCTACAGCGCTATCCCTTTCTACCAGCCCAGAAAGTGTGTGATCAATTCCCCAGATACATGAATTTTTAGTTCTTGGAGTCGTTTTTGTTCCAAGCAAATAAATAATTCTCCTAACATATAAAATCGTTATGGCAATAAACGTGGCACTAAGAAGGCGGTTGAGGTCCTTGCTGTGTCGTTTGTTTTATTGATGTGAGCTGATAAACTATGAAACTATGTGCCAAATTAGAGATTATGCAGGTTCACCACAATTTACGACCAGAGCCATAGAAGCATAGATCACAATGTGAAAGACTTCAGTTTGAACATATGATCTCAAAATTGTACAGGCCCAACGGACCGTGGGAAACATCTTGTTTATATATGTGTATGAAGAATTAGCGCAACTCAACCGTGGCGACTAGTATATATTTACATAATCGGTGCCAGAATCTCGTTTTGGAAGAAGTATGGTAAAGCTGGTGGCTACAATTATTTCCAGTTTGACATCCAAGCAGTATAACAATTATAGTTAAACTCATTGTGTAGCCGATTCTAGGGGGCTGTGGTGTAATGATAGCAGACTATTCCCAAAAACTAGAGTCCCGAACTGCGTATTTTGTTAAGTCTAACATATGGAAGAGTTGGTGCATTATTTCGGAATAATTATTTAGTTCAAATCATCGCAAATATACATTATGTGAACACAAGTGCACCGGGGCAAAGGACAATATTCAAAAGTGACGGTGGGAGGCACACTTAAAAATAGAGGGGCGAGTAAACAATTCCGAGACCATAAAACTGTGAGGGGGTGCTCCCACCGCCACCCTCGTGCTGTAACCTCCATTCATATAGCAAATAATGCGTGGTTAATGGCGAAAATTATTTACCGTTAACGGTTGAAGTTAATTTATCACTTGCTATGAGTTTCCTCCAAAACTTTTGGCTGCTTCGATAATCTTAACGTCTAACAACTGACAGTTTATTTCGAAAGTTATGCTCATAATGCTGGAATTTGCAATATTATTGTGTAAGGATTAGTAATTAATAACTTGTTGGTTATGGGCATTGTACACATTTACTGGTCAAACATTATCAAAACATATACATTTTTGTGCATACATATACACGTGTGCTGCAAGTGTTGATAGAATGACGGTTGCCCTTCATTCCAATTTTGTTTCAAAAATTTCCAGACATAATAAAATGTTCTACAACTTTCAATAATGCATCGCTTTATAAAGTTTCTTGTCAAAACCTATTTTCCAAAAAAAAGAAACTACAATGTCATATCCTACGATTATTAATTATAATGATTAGATATAAATGTAATGTAACGGCGCTAGGAAACAGAAAATTATTGAACAAATTTCTACAACATAAGTCTGATTTTATCACTTATTTTAATTATAAATGTTTTATCGAAATACTAGGCTGATTTTGTGTTTGTGTATAGTCTCTATTATCACTTAAGCGACAGATTATACTTTTTAAAGACAATGTGAATGCAAATAATGTCAATGCAATATGTACGGAAATATATAATTGTTTATATGTATTGCATTAACATGAATGTAGACTTAAGCTACAAACAGTACATATAAGTGGATAAAATGATTCTATCTGTAGGATCAAATGTTTTTACCCTGCCGCCAACCTCGACTGTATCTTTAAGGGGGACGGTTTTTAACAGTCATACTATATATGTTATTTTCAAGTTTCTAAGCAGCAAATTGACAGCAATCATTTGGTGTCATCGAACCTACGTATCTTAAGTTGAAGGACTCTGTGTAAGTGATATGTGCCTAGATACGAGGTTAAGTCATTGTGGTTCAAAAGTTTTCACAACAACCAACATGAAACACTGTTGATGCTAATCAAAAATTCAAAAACTTGCAAAGTCCTTTGGTAAAGGAAAAATTATACAAATTCTTCAGTTTAACAAAAAAATTATAACCAGATGTAGGTTGACCCTGTCCTTTTGGGTTATTAATGTTGTTTAATGTATCATATTCATGGTACCTATTGATATATTTCTGTTTTTAATTGCATAGGACTGAAAATGTATTTATTTTTGCTATATATGTACCGTGAAATATGTTGCTAAACATAATGATTAGTTGAGTTGAGAGCAACAAAGCTTAGTAATATTTACATAATGGAAACGGAACAGCCAGCGTAAGGAGGTTTGCGTCTAGCTTTAAGCCTTTAACGCCCGACCTAGTTTGTATATTCCTACAATGTTTGACAAACCCAAGCCGGCGCTGCGGACCAAACCCCGATGGCATGCATGAGAACGACGTACCCAAACCACTGAGCTATGTGGCATATATTGCTCGGTTCTTTAAGGAATCTCGCAAAGAGAGCGAATAACAACGTACAATCACACCCAACGCGTTATGGTTTGCGAGACGCGTTGCAATATGCGCTGATGTCAATTGGCAGAGTTGGGCATGAAAAAGTTAATGCATAGGTGTTCATATGGAGGTAGTGGATTTACTTCGGCAAAGGTCAGATCTTCTTATGCAGTATTTACTTCACTCTAAACTGCCGCATCCCTCGTAACCGGGCTTCCTATTCTTATGGAAAATTTTAGCAATTACGAGCAAAATTAGAAAATTATTAAGGTGAAATAAGGGAAAACGGGAAAATTATGAGTAATAATATTGGGAAGACAGGAGAAGATTTTAATTACCCTCTGGTTTATCCCCACCTACTGCCGGTATTATCTACCCGCTAAGCTGACATAATTAGGGCAACAATGGGTTTAGGTAGTCATAACAATCCGTAATAACCCTTTACTAGTAAAATTACAAAATATACCCTTATCATCGTAGAATAATTTTTGCTTTTTGTTTGTTACGTAATATATTGTTTTGGTTGTTTTATTTAACGATACTCGATAATGTGATTGGAATTTGGTGCCACTATTTGTTGCTGTCATTTTGCTACATCCTACGATGCAATTATACCGTTGACATCGTTTGAATTGAGCGATTTACCCAACGATATATTATTCGTTTTTATTGGATGTTCTAATTTTTATTGGTCGAATCCACCATCATATATCACTTTGTACTTTCAAAAATTTTAAGCTTATACTAAGAGATTGTATCGTGTTTTTGCAGCATTATTGCCTATTTTGATGACATTCTTAGCTGAGCGTAGATATCTAAAACTTGAATTACTATTAGTTCTATAACTGCAAATTGGCTTGTTTCATTTGATTAAACCCTAATATATAATTTGTATTGTCAATTTCTATTCATCTCATTTAAGAGCAAATTTGGTATTACCACGACAAGACAGTCGGTTGGAGACACGTTAAGTTAACGTTCGTTGCATGTCGATGTGTGTTTACCAGTTCGCATTATTTTATTTTAGTATTGCGGTTAGAGGTGATTATATACTTGGTCGCTGTCAAACATACTTTGTTTCAAGTTGACTGTATATTTCTTATAAAGCGCTGCTTATAACTGTTACTGGTTCAATTTTGCCCAGATATGTAAATACAGTGCAGTGTTATATAATTTTTATGTTTATAGAAAATTATAATAGAAATTTTGAAAGGATTTTTTAAATTTTAATTTTAGGAAAACGTGCTACGGTACAACAATTTTGAAATATTGAAACATTATAAACAAAACACCTTTCAAATGTAAATGTTTAATATTTCTTATACAAATGCAACGTAAAAGCATGTACGCTTTGATAAGACAGCAATTATGTATTATAGGCTATTTTAAGGTCTACCCGAAACGGCTTTAGTCAGTACTCTTTCGCTCCTATTACACTACGTTGGGTGTTCTGTACTCGTCCGCCTTGCCCTATGCGCTATTAAGCAGCTACAGATGTATTCCCAACGCAGGTAGTAAGGGCTGAGATAACTGTATGCATACATATCCAAGCAATGTTTTTAGGATCAATGGCGGAGGTCCGCATGAAACTGTTCGTGGCTCCAAACAAATCTTTATTGGTGTAAGCAAGCAACGTGAAATTTATAAACAATATATAATTCCAAACGCCATTCCACCCGGTTTCGTGTACTTTCAGGCATTTAGAGATGACATATGTAACTAGTGTAACGTGCTAATTTTATTTGTCATTATTTACTAAGCATTGGAAGTTTTCAGTCGAATCTAAAGAGTAACACCTGTTGATTACTACATTTTCCAAATAACCACAACCAAAACTTGCAACAAGCATGTAATCTTCAATTTATACGGGTTGATGTTATGTATGCTTTGCTTAAGCTACACTAATGTAGAATGGTTCCATTACACCTTAGAACTAAGGCAATTATCGCCATAATGTGTTAAGTGTAGGTTGTAACGCCCTAAGACGTGTCTCCATGTATCACATTATCCACCCTCAGCGATACATTACATTACTGATTGGATTTCACGATGCCTCTTGAAGAAATATCATTAATTTTTCGTTGCCAAATTGAGTTAATATTGGGAATTAGAAAGAAAAATGACCGTCCGAAGATCGGTTGAGTTCGTTAAGCTGACCTTTAGTTCATGTACACCACTGATGTATGTTTCATTGCAAATTCCAAAAAATGGTAGAAACGACCCAAACATAACACGTAAGTGACCAGTCAACAAAAATGTTTGGTTGGCGAGCTCCATGGGCGATATCTACGGCTTCGATATTGTTTAGGCCTATTGTTGCGCTTCCTCATGCTAAAGGCGAAGTTAACGAACTCCAGTATATTGGGCGCATTACTCGAGCGACGGTCCGAACAAGTACACCCGCGCCCTGCGCAGTGCACAATCCGCAACATAAATTGTCGCCCCGGCCGCTTTCAAGTCTTTCACAACCGCGAGCTGCTCAAATACGACATTGCTGTCTCAAATCTAATCGACTGTTAATGCAATGAGTAATGTTAAGTACTTACTGATATATACATACCATATATGCCGAAGTAGGAGTTCGGGAAGGGGCTGCACCTTCTGCGAGACCCTTGTATACCGGTAGCATTCTACGCCATGAGGCTCCGCGCAACGCGCGCCCGAAACAGGGTAAAATTTTTACAACAATAGGGGGAATTAACGATTATTTGGCAAAAATTGGGGTCCAATTGGCAAAAATGAGGTTGTCACAGGGCAGCGTGGGGGTTCTTTATCTTTTTGTAACCACCACCGTGACGGCCTCTACTCTCCCGAAACAATGTCCTGCCCGCCGCTCCCGGCTACCTCCCGTGAGACCTGGGAGCGTAAGTACGTATGGCAGATACCTGTTTCAGGCGACATAAGAATCATCATTGTAACAATTTATATTTGTGAGTAACGTTACAAATTAGATAATTACTGTATCTTGTCGCGTGACAATTAAATGTTCTTTTGATTCGAATACCAACTCGACCATTTAATCAATGGTCCAAGTCTCGTGTATGTTAGCTACTAGCTTTTAAATTCATTTCCAAATAAAGTAACTTCAACCACACTTAATTACTTTTTCATAGGCATAAATCCAGGGCGCGGATTGCTGAAATAAGGGCCCAGTAATTAGACTGCGGCGTCCACAATTAATAGTGGCGGAATGCCTAAGGATCTGGTTCATACACGATCCAAAAACATTTCAAAACTAAAACTTAAATTTGATAATTTTCAATTCAGCAATATTTTTTATAGAAACCTGTTTATTTCAGGATGTATGTCTGTACAACAAATTTTAAGGTGACATTTAATTTTAAAAATATATATATGTATTTGAAGGCGTTTCTGCTATTTGTAGTGTATTTTGTGGCTTAGTTTTAGATTAAAATCTCACCGCAATATGTTATAATGATAGTAAATTGAAACGCAGCGAATGAAGTCAAAGATGATGAGTACTGCAAAATTTATTCATATTTTGCTCGTATAAAGTTATGCAATGTATAAATGTTTTCCGTTTGAGTTAGACCGAATAGCCTACGCCACTGGCCTTTATAACACGGTTAAACCACAGGAAGACGACAAAACGTAATTATTATTATTGCAGATTGTCCATATTTACACATTTAGCATTTCGTAGCCACATAGCTACAGTAATCCAAGTTTTATAGAACTTGTATATACTACAATGGCGTTTGACGGTACTTAAGATCCAAAAGCGAAATCCATTTTATAGGCTAAGCTAACACTTTTCTTCTGTGCTTTCCTGAAATTGGCTTTGCTACACTTTTACAACCAGTAGTTTATGTCAGCGTTATGAGTAATGTTAGCCGTAGCAGTATCAATTGGCTAACTATAATAGCATTATAACACATTTCAATTTATGCGTTATATATATTACATTCTTCGTAGCTGATGTGGATGTTGGCGTGGAAAAAAGATTGCTATTTCAATACAAATAGTTCTTACCGTTTTGCGTAGTGTCCTACTTGCTAGCCACTGATTCATGGCAATACTGTTGCTCGGAGCGGTAGAACGCGAGCTGGTAACAGCACGCAGCTAAGCCAACACTAAACAATTATCTAAATTAAACACGACGTGTTGTACTAAGTTGCCGCAGACGTAACATATACGATAAATGGTTACGGACAGGCGTTAACTTGCGAAGTTTTGCGAAAACATACAGAAATGTAAAATTCAGAAGAAATTATACGGGTAAACATTCAAGACCAGTACTAATAGCTATTGTAGTTTTATCGAGTGTTATATGAAAAAATATAGTATTCGATTTTTTATATGTCCAAAATCTAGTGTTAAATAAATCAATGACGAAGGTGAAATTGTAATGCAAATAGTCTCGCTTTCTCAGAAATTATCATATCCAAGAAATTCTACTAAATAATAATTCGTGGTGACTTAATCGTCAAGAAAATTGGTTTATTACAAATTGGTCGAAGAATTTATTACATATCTATATATATATATTTTATTAATATTTGCTTTATTTTAGAATTTTTTTGCTAAGTTTTTATCCGACCATAACGGAATATTTAGTTTAATAAATATTACGTGTGTTTAATAAATATTACCGCTGCAGTCGGCATTAGCAAGTAAATGTTTTCAGATTTGTTCCATCACAATTAACACGAAGAGAAAAATAATTGTCAAAATATAGGCATAGTTACAAATAAAATTATTACTTTAGCACTGTTATTATATATAAAGAGTATTTTTATTAAAATTCATACCTCCAACTATCTACTATATGCTAATTTAAAAAATACACATGAACGCCTATTGATACTGCTTTAACAGAAAGAGCTGCAAAGTCGAGTTTCCACAATGATTAAATCCATGTTTGGACTGTATTAAAGAGCAGAATTGTATCTTACAATGTTTAATTATAGCCTTACCGCTGGGGTCATAGCTTGCTTTAAAAGATATGCTTCAGACTGAATCCGAAACACTGCAGCCGTTGTAGTTTTAGACAAAACAACCTGTTTCCATTATTATTTATAATGCGCGTTCTCGCTATAATAACCCCCCTATTTGGAACATTTGTCCCCTGTAGACGCCACTCTGTTGTATATATAGTATAGTCACGGTCACACAGATACTGCAAATTAATTCCTCAATGTGAGCGCCACACCCGTAACTATAATATTTTTCTTTAGGGTGTCGTACACGTGCTAAGCTCCCATTTTTTCGAATTAACAGTAACGCACATTGTCTATTGCTAATGTAGGGTATTACTCAATTGTGTGGTTAGCTGTTTAGAAAATTTCGACGGCATGCTTAACATTGCGTTGGACGCATAGGTTCCAAACGTTGGGGACACTATAACGTGAAATTCTCATAAACTACCTCTCAGTTAAAATATTTTAAAGAAATCCACGCTTTTTAATAAGCGACGGCTTATTATTTATTGCATTTTCTGAGTACAAAACATTTATGTAAAGCAAACTTATGTTGTTTAATTATTTCAAATACCTTTATTCTAAAAATCATTAACACTGTAAAAATCGCGAAATTCAATTATCACATAGAGATAGAATAGAAACTTATGTAAAGAACGAAAAACATATTTAAGCAGAAAATATTTATAGTTGCACTTTTTTTGCTATAAAAATTAATTTTTAAGCTAGGATTAAATGAATTTAAATGATAATAATAGTATATAAGTATCTCAATCGTCAGAGGGATTGCGAGTTTGCCCCTTATCTGGACTGTTACGATAAAATATGAAATATTTTAGTCTATGGTTCAACTATAACTTAAATGCTTTTTACTTGAAACACAATTTAATTGCAAATAAATATGATTTATTTTCATTGGAAATGAGATCGCTTCGAAAATACTATTATTAGGCATTTATTTGTAGTTAATTGTAATGGAAATCCAGCAAATCAAAGGCGAAAGTTCGAGGCTACCAAAGATTCATGAATTTGTTCAGTTTCCTGCTTAGACGTCGTATCAATTTTAATTTAACTTAGGAGAATAGGATTATTTTAACTTTAGCTAATCGTAACTGTACCTATTTCGTTTGTGATTAGTTTCTTTATACTTGCTACAGCATTATATATGCTGCATCAACGTTTAACATCCAGAACAAAATAGAATTTGTAACATATGCATACGCTATTAAGCTCATGATGTGGGTGAAATCTTGCTTTCTTTTTGTGGGAGTACTAGTCCCACAATAATATTGGTTCTATTTAAAATTTTAAAGATACATCGTTGGCTGATTTCGTTTGACTAGGATCGACGAGGCGGTTCAGAAAATATGCAATTCATTCTAGGGGAGAAAGATTTATTCTTGGCCGTTCTTTGGCTTTAGCAGTGCCTCACGCCTTTTAATATTGCTTTTATATATTCAGGGTTTGCTTGTAAAAACGAAATAGTTTTAGAGCAAAAAAATTTAACGGTTTGATGAATTTGCCACATCTTGAGAGATTTGAAACATCTTCCCAAAGCACCTGGTAACCTGGTCTCTGAAAATATATCATCTGGAAAACAATCAATCACTTTGGCCAAAATCTGCAATAAACGTCGACAAGGTGTTTCATCTACTTAAAATCTGTCTATAAATTATATTCACATATCAAAAGGAAAGTCAAAGATTTCGTTTTGTGATATATATTATTGTTTGTGGTATTTGGTATAAAAATTTTATTTACATATATAATTGTCTGCTGTCGAAAATGATATTTTTATCACGTTAATGGCAAAAAAGATTAGCAGGTTCCTGCTTCTTTGTTTGCAATAAACTGCATATTGAGCAAATACTATATATGTAACATACCAGGTGTCCCTAGGCAGCGGAGAGGGAGTGTAGGGGTTCCCCTGAGGGTTGGGCTCCTTCAAGCCATAATTATCCACGCTTCCCCAAAGCAGTTCAACACCCTCGTCCTAAAGGTGCCTAAAAATTTTGGAGCACATTGCAAATCTCTGGGAAATATTCTGTAAAAATTACTACAGATTGGCAATAACTGCGGGAAATATTCTATGAAAGCAGGCAAAATATGAGTTCTTGAAGTTCAGAAAATATACATCCACCCACCTATGCGGGCTCCATTATTGCCCCCACCCCACATGCGCCGACCGACCTTGAACACCTATATGATACATATACGATTACATATATAAATATAATGACAAACATTTATATACGAAGCGAGCCACAGTTGTAGCGATATATAATCTTGCAGTCGACCGAACATTTGTTCAAGCCGAAACCATTACAATAGTCCAACTTCTGTGCTATTTTACCATCATATCTTATGGGAGCGCCTAGTTTAATTCGGTTCAGAATCCTCGGAGCAGCTTAGTACTTTGGTAATGTGTGCACACATAACATTGAGAACGCTAATAATTAGCTATTTAAAAATAAGGGTGTTTTCAGCCGTCTGCTTAAATTTTGATTCTGGCTGATTTGTCCGAATTGGCTTAATTTTTTTCGTACACTGGAGCGCTGTACATAACTCAAAAGTGGTGAGCCGCTACAGAAAACTTAGGAGACCGCCTTACGGCGTCCATCTTGCACCAAATTTTGGTGGATGGCTTTCTTTCTGCGCCTCGAAATATTTTCAGATTTTATATTAATTTGTAATCTTCGAGCCTTATTCCAATCCAATGCTAAATAGGGCTAAGAGCTGTATTTTTGCGAATCCACCAGATTAAAAATAGTTAAGCATAAAAAATTATTGAAACAAATATATTTATTAGACAAAGTGCACGACCATTGTGCATTGTTTCAGCTGCCTACGTGGCAACACTGTCTGTTGCCCTGAAAAATTTAACAGAATTAGTACAAAACCCATTCTCTGAATGAACAAGAAAAATGGCGATAGGAAACATGCATCACGTTTGCTAAGCCATGACAAGTTGAATATAAAAGCCTAATTCACGTTAAATGTATGGGATTACCTGTCAATAGCTGCTTTTTCTAAAAATATAATTAGGTATGTGCTATGCAACATTTTATATCGGTCTGAGTCTGAAAACTATGTTTACGATGAAATCTTACAGCGTCGACTGGCGCGGTGAAATATATACATATACCACTTGTTTTCTACCGCAGATCAGACGCCAAATTTGAAGAGAGATAATCAGACAACAAAATCCGATGTTACATTTTGGACAACTATTAGTTATACATCAATAGCTTAGGTTTATTTCATTTTGTAGCACCCAGCACCTTACAGGATAAATATTTACAATTCCAATAATTTGTCACTTCCCAATCACATTACATGATGCAGAAGGTTACAAATGTTAAGTACAATATCACAGCCCCAATTATGAACACCAACTTGACTGTAACTACAAACAAATCGAGAATGAACAATGAGTGACAATCTACACAGCTGTAGGTACCCATCATGGCCATCGGTTGTCAAATATTTCAATTTTAAAAAATGTTTGCAAATAAATTATTACACTTTTTTCTAATTACAACAGCAAAGAGATGCATTTAGTGAGCTTTATAAATAACAGTTTCTAAGTAATGTATTTCATAACAATTATACTGTGTTTTAATTGAGAAAGTGGGTCAATTTATTCATTTATCAAAATATTATACCGTCGTAGGCCACTAACCGAGAGTATGAGCGATAATATATACTCAAACTATACCGAACCTTTACAATCAAGCAACTGCTTGGAATATATATGTAAATTCGCCTCATTATCTTTAGGCTCTATGCAGAGCAAGAAAAATAACTGAACATTCCCTTGGCTTGGTAACGGAATACAATGTTTTTACAAAACCAGTTTTAATGGTTAGATACAAAATTATGTACAAATTAAAATGATTCCAATTTGAATACTATTATATATATGTAGATACTGAACTCAAATACCTAGCTCCGCTATAGATTTGCGAAATATTTTTGCCACTTCCGAAATTGTGCATTCCACTAGATATATATAGTCCTGGGAAACAGTTAACGAGAAGTTTATTTCGAACACTTGTTATATATGACAGCAACGGTTATCGACTTGCTATGGTGGCGGTAGTTCTCAATTAACTTTATCACCGTGATAATTTAGTATTAAATTATCGTAATTAAAACGTATAATACGAAACCATCTTGATTTTAGCCGTATTTGATCTTATCGTAGGAAACTCGATATACCTACGTATGTATGCACTGTTTAAAGAATTTTCCGCTCCTTAAAGTCTTCGACAAAGTTACGATTATTGTTCGATTGGTAGACTCCCTCAATAGGCCAATTTGTTCTGATATATTTGGCAATTTTAATTTGTAACTGAACGACGTAAGTGTGAAATGTACACTATCAGGTATAGCTCAACTTGTTTAAAAATGTTTCCCTGTCAGAAAATGTCTTCTAAACTGTTTTAAAGACAACATTATATTATAGAGGTTAGATTTTTCTAACTTAACTCTACATATATAATAGTATTAAATTGAATCATTTTCATTTGTACATAATCTTGTATCTAACCGTAAAACTGGTTTTGTAAAACATTATTATTCGTTAAGCCAAGGGAATGTTCAGTTATTTTCTTGCTCTGCATAGAGCCTAAAGATAATGAGGCGAATTTACATATCTGTCCAAGCAGTTGCTTTGATTGTAAAAGTTCGTCTAGTTTGAGTATATATTCTGGTTCAGCTCCATACTTCTCGGTTCATGGCCTACGACGGTATAATATTGATAAATGAATAAATTGGCCCAGCTTCAAATTAAAAGTCGCGGTATGATTGTTTATGAATCATTACTTGGACTGTTATCAAGCTCACTAAATGCATCTCTTTGCTGTTGTAATTAGAAAAAAGTGTAATAATTTATTTGCAAAGCATTTTTAATTGAATGACAACCAATCGCCATGATTGATACCTACAGCTGTGTAGATTGCGCTCGTTGTTAGTTCTAGGATTGTAGTTACAGGTAAGAATGGTGTTCATCATTGGGGCTGTGATATTGTACTTAACATTTGTAACCTTCTGCATAGTGTAATGTGAACAAAATAACAACATATTAGAATTGTAAATATTTATCCTGTAAGGTGCTGGGTGCTACAAAATGAAATAAACCTAAGCTATTGATGTATAACTAATGAGTTGTTTCCAAATATTAACATCGGATTTTGTTGTCTGATTATCTCTCTTCAAAATTAGCATCTGATCTGCGGTCGAAACAAGTGGTATATGTATATCTGTCACCGCGCCAGTCGACGCTGTAAAGTTAATCATAAACATCGTTTTCGACTCAGCAATATAAAATGTTGCATAGCGCATACCTCTCATTATATTTTTAGAAAAAGCAGCTATTGATAGGTAATCCCATACATTTAACGTGATTGGCTTTTATATTCAACTTGTCATGGCTTAGCAAACGTGATGCATGTTTCCTATCGCCATTTTTCTTGTTCATTCAAATGGCAGGACTTTGTACTAGTATCTTTAAATTTTTAGGGCAAACAGACAGTGTTGCCGCGTAGGCAGCTGAACGATGCACAATGGTCGTGCACTTTGTCATCAAAATATATTTGTTCAATCATTTTATGCTTAACTATTTTTAATATTTGGTAAATTCACAAAAATACAGCTCTTAGCCCTTTTAGCATTTGGATTGGAATAAGGCTCAAAGATTTACAATTAATATAAAAATGAAAATCTAAGGCGCAGAAGAAAGCCATCCACAAAATTTGGTGCAAGATGGACGCCGTAAGGCGATTATCCTAGTTTATCTAGCGGCTCACCACTTTTGGTTATGTTTAACACTCCCGGTGTACGAAAAAAATTAGCCGATTAGGACAGATGACCAGAATCAAAATTTAAGCAGACGGCTGAAAACGCCCTTATTTTTAAATAGCTAATTATTAAGCGTTCTCAATGTTATGTCACGCATTACCAAAGTCTTAAGCTGCTCCGAGGATTCTGAACCGAATTAACTAGGCGCTCCAAAGATATGATCGGTAAAATAGCACAGAAGTTGACTATTTGTAATGGTTTCGCTTGAACAAATGTCAGATCTTCGACTGCAAGATTATATCGCTACAACTGTGGCTCGCTTCGTATATAATGTTTGTCATTATATTTATATATGTAATCGTATATGTATCATATAGGTGTTCAAGGTAGGGTCGGCGCATGTGGGGTGGGGGCAAAAGGACTACACAAGGTGGGTGAGGATGTATATTTATAACTCAAGACTCATATTTGCCTGCTTTCATAATATTTCCCGCAGTTATTGCAAATCTGTAGTCATTTTTTACAGAATCCAATTTGCAATGTGCAAAATTTAGGCGCCTTCCAGACAGAGGTGTTGGAGGCTTTGCTTTGGGGAAGCGTCGATAATTATGGCTTGAAGAAGCCCGACCCTCGGGAGCCCCTCACTCCCTCCGCTGCCTAGGGCACCTGGTATGTTACATATATAGTATTTCTCAATATGCAGTTTATTGCAAACAAAAGAAGCGGAACCTGCTTAATCTTTTTTGCCATTAACAGATAGAATATAATTTTGAGCAGCAGACAATTATATATGTAAATAAATTTTTTATACCAAATACCACAAACAATAATATATATATCACAAACAGAAATATTTGACACTTTGATATGTGAATATAATTTATCAGACAGATTTTAAGTAGATGAAACACCTGGTTTACTTAGATTTTGGCAAAGTAATTGATATTTTCCAGATGATATATTTTAGGACCAGGTTACCAGTGCTTTTAGAAATGTTTCAAATCTTGAGATGGCAAATTCATCAAACCGTTAAATTTTTTTGCTCTAAAAACTATTTTCGCTTTAAGCAAACCCTGAATATATAAAAGCAATATTAAAAGGCGTGAGGCACTGCTAAAGCCAAAGAACGGCCAAGAATAAATCTTTCTCCCCTAAAATGAATTGCCATATTTTTCTGACCGCCTCATCAATCCTAGCAAACGAAATAAGCAACAATGTATCTTTAAAAATTTAAATAGACCAATATTATTGTGGAACTATACTCCCACAAAAAAGAAAGCAAGATTTCACCCGCATCATCGAGCTTAAAGCGTATGCATATGTCCCGGATTCTATTTGTTCTGGATGTTAAACATTGATGCAGCATATATAATGCTGTGCACA
This sequence comes from Trileptium ribeirensis, assembly GCA_030248225.1. Classification (NCBI taxonomy): domain Eukaryota; kingdom Metazoa; phylum Nematoda; class Enoplea; order Enoplida; family Thoracostomopsidae; genus Trileptium; species Trileptium ribeirensis. Next base: position 15,728 of record JASANE010026569.1, read on the forward strand.
AGTATAAAGAACTAACACAAACGAAATAGGTTCAGTTACCGATTAGCTAAAGTTAAAATAATCCTATTCTCCTAAGTTAAATTGAAATTGATCAAGCGTAACGAAACTGCAAATTCGTATAAATCTTTTGGTGCCTAAAACTTTCGCCTTTGATTTGCTGGATTTCCATTACAATTAACTCAATAAATGCCTAATAATCGTATTTTCAGAACGATCTAATTTCCAATGAAAATAAATCATATTTATTTGCAATTAATTGTCGAGTAAAAGCATTTAAGTTATAGTTGAATTCATGACTTAAAATATTTCATATTTTATAGTAACAGTCCAGATAAGGGCAAACTCCAATCCTTGACGATAATACTATATACTATTGTATCATTTAAATTCATTTAATCCTAGCTTAAAAATTAAATTTTATAGCAAAAAAAGTGCAACTATAATATTTTCTGCTTGATATGTTTTTTCGTTCTTTACATAAGTTTCTATTCTCTATGTGAAATTGAATTTCGCAATTTTTACAGTGTTAATGATTTTAGAATAAAGGTACTTGAAATAATTAAACAACATAAGTTTGTTACATAAAATGTTTTGTACTCAGAAAATGCAATAAATAATAAGCCGTCGCTTATTCAAAAGCGTGGATTTCTTTAAAATATTTTAACTAGAGAAGTAGTTTATAGAGAATTTCACGTTATAGTGTCCCCAACGTTGGAACCTATGCTCCCGCATGTTAAGCATGCCGTCTAAATCTTTCTAACAGCAACCACACAATTGAGTATTACCTACAGTAAGGCAAAACAATTCGTTACTCTAATTCGAAAAATCGAACTTAGCGTGTCGCACCTAAAGAAAATTTATAGTTACGGGTGTGGCGCTCACATTGAGGACTTCAATTTCTGTATCTGTAGTGACTCTGTTTTAGATATAGACAGAGTGGCGTCTCCAGGGGACAAATGTTCCAACAGAGCTATTATAGAGACGCGCATTATAAATAATAATGGAAACAGGTTGTTTTGTCTAAAACTACACAGCTGCAGTGTTTCAGACTCAGTACTGAAGCATATCTTTTAGAAGCAAGACTATGACCCCAGCGGTAAGCTATAATTAGACGATTGTAACATACAATTCTGCTCTTTAATACAGTCCAAACATGGATTTAATACATTGTGGAACTCGACTTCGCACTCTTTCTGTTAAAGCAGTATCAATAGGCGTTCAGTGTATTTTTTAAATTAGCATATGATAGATAAGTTGGAGGTATGAATTTTAATAAAATCTCTTTATATATAATAACAGTGCCTAAAGTAGAATTTATTTGTAACTAATGCCTATATTTTGACAATTATTTCTCTTCGTGTTAAATATTTTGATGGAACAAATCTAAAACATTTACTTTTTGCTAATGCCGACTGCAGGTAATATTTTATCAACACACATAAAATATTACAAACTAAATATTCCGTTATAGTCGAATAAAAACTTAGCAAAAATTCTAAAATAAAGCAAATATTAATAAAATATATATATATAGATATGTAATAAATTCTTCGAGCCAATTTGTAATAAACCAATTATATTCTAAACGATTAAGTCACCACGAATTATTATCTAGTAGAATTTCTTGGATATGATGATTTCTACAAGCGAACTACTTTCATTAAATTCTCACTTTCGTCATTATCTTATTTAACACTCGATTTTGGACATCTAAAAAATCGATACTTATATTTTTTCATTTAACACTAGATAAATTTACAATAGCTATTAGTACTGGTCTTAAAAATGTTTACCCGTATAATTTCTTCTGAATTTTACATTTCTGTATGTTTTCGCAAACTTCGCAAGTTAACGCCTGTCCGTACCATTTATCGTATATGTTACGTCTGCTGCAACTAGTACACACGTCGTGTTTAATTTAGATAATTGTTTAGTGTTGGCTTACTGTCTGTTACCAGCTCGCGTTCTACCGCTCCGAGCACAGCATTCCATGAACAGTGGCTAGCAGTAGGACACTACGCAAAACGGTAAGAACTATTTGTATTGAAATAGCAATCTTTTTTCCACGCCAACATCCACATCAGCTACGAAGAATGAAATATATATAACGCATAAATTGAAATGTGTTATAATGCTATTATAGTTAGCCAATTCTCTGATACTGCTACGGCTAACATCTACTCATAACGCTGACATAAACTACTGGTATGTAAAAAAAGTGTAGCAAAGCCAATTTCAGGAAAGCACAGAAGAAAAGTGTTAGCTTAGCCTATAAACTGCATTTCGCTTTTGGATCTTAAGTACCCGTCAAACGCCATTGTAGAGTATATACAAGTTCTATAAAACTTCGATTACTGTAGCTATGTGGCGGTACTAAATGCTGAAAATGTGTAAATATGGACAATCTCCAATAATAATAATTACGTTTGTGCCGTCTTCCTGTGGTTTAACACGTGTGCTTATAAAGGCCAGTGCGCGGTAGGCTATTCGGTCTAACTCAAACAGAAAACATTTATACATTTGCATAACTTTTATTACGAGCAAAATACGAATAAATTTTGCAGTACTCATCATCTTTGACTTCATTCGCTGCGTTTCAAAATTCTTACGCATATCATTATAACATATTGCGGTGAGATTTTAATCTAAAACTAAGCCACAAAATACACTACAAATAGCAGAAACGCCTTCAAATACATATATATATATTTTAAAATTCAATGTCACCTTAAAATTTGTTCTACAGACATACATCCTGAAATAAACAGGTTTACTATAAAATATATTGCTGAATTGAAAATTATCAAATTTAAGTTTTTTATTTTTGAAATGTTTTTGGATTGTGTATGAACCAGATCCTTAGGCATTCCGCCACTATTAATTGTGGACGCCGCACGGCTATTAATTACTGGGCCCTTATTTCAGCAATCCGCGCCCTGGATTTATGCCTATGAAAAAGAGTAACTTAAGGTATGGTTGAAGTTACTTTATTTGGAAATGAATTTAAAAAAGCTAGTAGCTAACATAGCACTGAAACTTTTACCATTGGATTAAATGGCTCGAGTTGGTATTCGAATCAAAAGAAACATTTAAATTGTCACGCGACAAGATACAGTAATTATCTTATTTGTAACGTTACTCACGCAAAATATAAATTGTTACAATGTGATGATTCTTATGTCGCCTGAAACAGGTATCTGCCATACGTACTTACGCCCTTCCCAGGTTCTCACGGAGAGTAGCCGGGAGCGGCGGGCAGGACATTGTTTCGGGAGAGTAGAGGCCGTCACGGCTGGTGGTTACAAAAAGATAAAGAACCCCCACGCTGCCCTGTGACATACCTCATTTTTCGCCAATTTGGACCCAATTTTTGCCAAATAATCGTTAATTCCCCCTATTGTTGTAAAAATTTTACCCTGTTTCGGGCGCGCGTTGCGCGGAGCCTCATGGCGTAGAATGCTACCGGTATACAAGGGTCTCGCAGAAGGTGCAGCCCCTTCCCGAACTCCTACTTCGGCATATATGGTATGTATATATCAGTAAGTACTTAACATTACTCATTGCATTAACAGTCGATTAGATTTGAGACAGCAATGTCGTATTTGAGCAGCTCGCGGTTGTGAAAGACTTGAAAGCGGCCGGGGCGACAATTTATGTTGCGGATTGTGCACTGCGCAGGGCGCGGGTGTACTTGTTCGTACCGTTGCTTGAGTAATGCGCCCAATATACTGGAGTTCGTTAACTTCGCCTTTAGCATGAGGAAGCGCAACAATAGGCCTAAACAATATCGAAGCCGTAGATATCGCCCATGGAGCTCGCCAACCAAACATTTTTGTTGACTGGTCACTTACGTGTTATGTTTGGGTCGTTTCTACCATTTTTTGGAATTTGCAATGAAACATACATCAGTGGTGTACATGAACTAAAGGTCAGCTTAACGAACTCAACCGATCTTCGGACGGTCATTTTTCTTTCTAATTCCCAATATTAACTCAATTTGGCAACGAAAAATTAATGATATTTCTTCAAGAGGCATCGTGAAATCCAATCAGTAATGTAATGTATCGCTGAGGGTGGATAATGTGATACATGGAGACACGTCTTAGGGCGTTACAACCTACACTTAACACATTATGGCGATAATTGCCTTAGTTCTAAGGTGTAATGGAACCATTCTACATTAGTGTAGCTTAAGCAAAGCATACATAACATCAACCCGTATAAATTGAAGATTACATGCTTGTTGCAAGTTTTGGTTGTGGTTATTTGGAAAATGTAGTAATCAACAGGTGTTACTCTTTAGATTCGACTGAAAACTTCCAATGCTTAGTAAATAATGACAAATAAAATTAGCACGTTACACTAGTTACATATGTCATCTCTAAATGCCTGAAAGTACACGAAACCGGGTGGAATGGCGTTTGGAATTATATATTGTTTATAAATTTCACGTTGCTTGCTTACACCAATAAAGATTTGTTTGGAGCCACGAACAGTTTAGTGCGGACCTCCGCCATTGATCCTAAAAACATTGCTTGGATATGTATGCATACAGTTATCTCAGCCCTTACTACCTGCGTTGGGAATACATCTGTAGCTGCTTAATAGCGCATAGGGCAAGGCGGACGAGTACAGAACACCCAACGTAGTGTAATAGGAGCTACTGACTAAAGCCGTTTCGGGTAGACCTTAAAATAGCCTATAATACATAATTGCTGTCTTATCAAAGCGTACATGCTTTTACGTTGCATTTGTATAAGAAATATTAAACATTTACATTTGAAAGGTGTTTTGTTTATAATGTTTCAATATTTCAAAATTGTTGTACCGTAGCACGTTTTCCTAAAATTAAAATTTAAAAAATCCTTTCAAAATTTCTATTATAATTTTCTATAAACATAAAAATTATATAACACTGCACTGTATTTACATATCTGGGCAAAATTGAACCAGTAACAGTTATAAGCAGCGCTTTATAAGAAATATACAGTCAACTTGAAACAAAGTATGTTTGACAGCGACCAAGTATATAATCACCTCTAACCGCAATACTAAAATAAAATAATGCGAACTGGTAAACACACATCGACATGTAACGAACGTTAACTTAACGTGTCTCCAACCGACTGTCTTGTCGTGGTAATACCAAATTTGCTCTTAAATGAGATGAATAGAAATTGACAATACAAATTATATATTAGGGTTTAATCAAATGAAACAAGCCAATTTGCAGTTATAGAACTAATAGTAATTCAAGTTTTAGATATCTACGCTCAGCTAAGAATGTCATCAAAATAGGCAATAATGCTGCAAAAACACGATACAATCTCTTAGTATAAGCTTAAAATTTTTGAAAGTACAAAGTGATATATGATGGTGGATTCGACCAATAAAAATTAGAACATCCAATAAAAACGAATAATATATCGTTGGGTAAATCGCTCAATTCAAACGATGTCAACGGTATAATTGCATCGTAGGATGTAGCAAAATGACAGCAACAAATAGTGGCACCAAATTCCAATCACATTATCGAGTATCGTTAAATAAAACAACCAAAACAATATATTACGTAACAAACAAAAAGCAAAAATTATTCTACGATGATAAGGGTATATTTTGTAATTTTACTAGTAAAGGGTTATTACGGATTGTTATGACTACCTAAACCCATTGTTGCCCTAATTATGTCAGCTTAGCGGGTAGATAATACCGGCAGTAGGTGGGGATAAACCAGAGGGTAATTAAAATCTTCTCCTGTCTTCCCAATATTATTACTCATAATTTTCCCGTTTTCCCTTATTTCACCTTAATAATTTTCTAATTTTGCTCGTAATTGCTAAAATTTTCCATAAGAATAGGAAGCCCGGTTACGAGGGATGCGGCAGTTTAGAGTGAAGTAAATACTGCATAAGAAGATCTGACCTTTGCCGAAGTAAATCCACTACCTCCATATGAACACCTATGCATTAACTTTTTCATGCCCAACTCTGCCAATTGACATCAGCGCATATTGCAACGCGTCTCGCAAACCATAACGCGTTGGGTGTGATTGTACGTTGTTATTCGCTCTCTTTGCGAGATTCCTTAAAGAACCGAGCAATATATGCCACATAGCTCAGTGGTTTGGGTACGTCGTTCTCATGCATGCCATCGGGGTTTGGTCCGCAGCGCCGGCTTGGGTTTGTCAAACATTGTAGGAATATACAAACTAGGTCGGGCGTTAAAGGCTTAAAGCTAGACGCAAACCTCCTTACGCTGGCTGTTCCGTTTCCATTATGTAAATATTACTAAGCTTTGTTGCTCTCAACTCAACTAATCATTATGTTTAGCAACATATTTCACGGTACATATATAGCAAAAATAAATACATTTTCAGTCCTATGCAATTAAAAACAGAAATATACTTAATAGGCACCATGAATATGATACATTAAACAACATTAATAACCCGAAAAGGACAGGGCTAACCTACATCTGGTTATAATTTTTTTGTTAAACTGAAGAATTTTCTCAAGACTTCCTTGTCAAGGCACTTCTTGCAAGTTTTTGAATTTTTGATTAGCATCAGCAGTGCTTCATGTTGTTGTTGCGAAAACCTTTCGAACCGCACAATGACTTAACCTCAATTGAGGCACATATCACTTACACAGAGTCCTTCAACTTAGATACGTAGGTTCGATGACACCAAATGATTGCTGTCAATTTGCTGCTTAGAAACTTGAAAATAACATAGACGACTGTTTAAAACCGTTCCCTAAATAGACAGTCGAGGTTGGCGGCAGGGTAAAAACATTTGATCCTACAGATAGAATCATTTTATCCACTTATATGTACTGTTTGTAGCTTAAGTCTACATTCATGTTAATGCAATACATATAAACAATTATATATTTCCGTACATATTGCATTGACATTATTTGCATTCACATTGTCTTTAAAAAGTATAATCTGTCGCTTAAGTGATAATAGAGACTATACACAAACACAAAATCAGCCTAGTATTTCGATAAAACATTATAATTAAAATAAGTGATAAAATCAAGCTTATGTTGTAGAGTTCAATAATTTTCTGGTTCCTAGCGCCGTTACATTACATTTATATCTAATCATTATAATTAATAATCGTAGGATATGACATTGTAGTTTCTTTTTTTTTTTTGGAAAATAGGTTCCGACAAGAAACTTTATAAAGCGATGCATTATTGAAGCTTGTAGAACATTTTATTATGTCTGGAAATTTTTGAAACAAAATTGGAATGAAGGGCAACCGTCATTCTATCAACACTTGCAGCACACGTGTATATGTATGCACAAAAATGTATATGTTTTGATAATGGTTGACCAGTAAATGTGTACAATGCCCATAACCAACAAGTTATTAATTACTAATCCTTACACAATAATATTGCAAATTCCACATTATGAGCATAACTTTCGAAATAAACTGTCAGTTGTTAGACGTTAACATTATTGAAGCAGCCAAAAGTTTTGGAGGAAACTTATAGCAAGTGATAAATTAACTTCAACCGTTAACGGTAAATAATTTTCGCCATTAACCACGCATTATTTGCTATATGAATGGAGGTTACAGCAAGAGGGTGGCGGTGGGAGCACCCCCTCACAGTTTTATGGTCCGGAATTGTTTACTCGCCCCTCTATTTTTAAGTGTGCCTCCCACCGTCACTTTTGAATATTGTCCTTTGCCCCGGTGCACTTGTGTTCACATAATGTATATTTGCGATGATTTGAACTAAATAATTATTCCGAAATCATGCACAACTGTTCCATATGTTAGACTTAACAGAATACGCATTCGGGACTCTAGTTTCTAGGAATAGTCTGCTATCATTACACCACAGCCCCCTAGAATCGGCTACACAATGAGTTTAACTATAATTGTTATACTGCTTGGATGTCAAACTGGAAATAATTGTAGCCACCAGCTTTACCATACTTCTTGCAAACCAAATTCTGGCACCGATTATGTAAATATATACTAGTCGCCACGGTTGAGTTGCGCTAATTCTTCATACACATATATATAACAAGATGTTTCCCACGGTCCGTTGGGCCTGTACAATTTTGAGATCATATGTTCAAACTGAAGTCTTTCACATTGTGATCTATGCTTCTATGGCTCTGGTCGTTAATACTGGTGAACCTGCATAATCTCTAATTTGGCACATAATTTCATAGTTTATCAACTCACATCAATAAAACAAACGACATAGCAAGGACCTCAACCGCCTTTTTAGTGCCACGTTTATTGCCATAACGATTTTATATGTTAGGAGAATTATTTATTTGCTTGGAACAAAAACGACTCCAAAACTAAAAATTCATGTATCTGGGGAATTGATCACACACTTTCTGGGCTGGTAGAAAGGGATAGCGCTCTAGGCCACTGAACCACGCACGGGAACGTAGCTACCCGAATTTCTCGGTTAAACCGTTACAAAACCACTACAATTTTGAAATGACGTTCTGGATCATACTCCATATCCCAGTCAATACGTCCTTCCAGTTTGTTTAACCACTGAAAAAAAATCATAAAGATTACTGAAGCAGTTACTTAGTTTACTCAAATGTTACGCAGCAGCAGCGGAAAGATTAAATGTTTCCATTAGCCAGGGTAAATACAGCAGTAATTAATTCAACATCTAAATTTGCTCTTCTACGCTGCTATAAATATCATGTTAACATACGAAATTTCGTAGACTAAAATCCTCAATACCATGTCAATTAATCGATTTACATGTTTGTAGTGAATATAGGCATATATAAAATTTTTAGTGTAATCTAAAGTGGCCTGTAGTACTTAGGGATTCTAGTATTTAGTTTATGTTAACATGTAAAAACATAATGAAGTTTATTAGCTGCATATAGCAACAATCAGGCAGCAGCTTTGGGTAAAGATCTTTTTTGGAGTAGTGACATTGTTATAGTGAAGCTGAAACTTAGACAAAACCATACAAGCAACTAAGCTACAAGTTACAATAATATTACATAAAAATAAGCATGCAGATAGTACTTCTATAAACATAATTATAAACAAATTATGTTATAATAATTGACCAATCATACACCAAGGGAACCATCGATAACTCAAAATATCGAAAAAGAAATTTTGTAGAGTATGAATCAATTAAATTTTTTTGAACATCTCACCTAGATCTGTGAAATGGTATATACCAAATTTATCGGTGTAGAGTTCTACAGATTTAATTTGAATATTTCATGTTTCAATTGTTATGAAAATTTGAAGAAATTGCTCCGTTATGGGCAGCTACATATTCTTAATTTCGAAGTCACCAAAAGACGTTTTTCAATTTTTTTTTTTTGGTGCACAGCGGTGTAAATGTATTATTATTAAAAATTCTTCATCTGAATTTCTTAAAGAGTTCTTTGGGCAGAGAAAAACTATGTCATCGGTTTTATATATAAAGTGTTGTTGCTGCGTGAAAATTTACTACCGTTGCTGACGATTTTGGTTTGTCGACTGATTAAATGATATTGTTATATTATTATTAAATGACATTGTTATAATGATTAACATTGGTGAACCCGACGTGATTCACTGAATAGCCGATAATAGTAGCAGCACCAACAACAAAGTCGCCTCGAGTTCAGCGGTCAATAACAACAATGATAGTCATTGGATAATATCAATAATTGGCATTACAAATCCGGCAAATTTTCTTCGTCGACTGTTTCTTCGGGTCTTCGTCACTCCTGATCGGCACAAACTAGGCAGACAAAGCCAACTATCGCGACGGTCAAACACTTCAAAGCCAAAACCGGAACACCAAAGCCGCCGTTCGTTCAACCTTAGATGCAATATCCGGTGTCAACAACAACAGTAATAGCACTTGTATTTGCGCTACATTTACCTCGAAGTCTGAATTTTTGACTAAATAAAGCGGTTTTTTGTTTAAGCCATCAACAATTGTATCAAATTGCAACGATCAAGAATCTGAACGCTCCTCGAATGTCACGAGCGGTGAACTGATAGAATCGACAGTAGTAAAACATCGATTACGACAATTAATCCGAAGCTTAATAGCAAAACTCATGGCAACAATACCGTTTCTGGGCACTCAGCATCCATTGTCGCATCTGTATCAGGCGCATTTTTCGCTAATGCAAATCCAAATTTAAAGTGAACACGCGGATATATTTCTCTTTAAAGGACGCGTTATCGCCTGGCAATCGTTGCGCAAAAAGGTTGCCGATATGAGTTCAACCATTAACATCTGGATTAATATCACGGGGCAGTGCCCTAGACAACACCGCCTTCTTTACCTTCGGTTATTTGAATAACATGGAATTTAGAATTGAAATAAAAATTTTGGGACAACACGAATGTGAAATTTAAAATAAATACTCCTGGTATATACCTGTTTTTATCACCGTAGTTGATTACTTACAGAGCCCGCGCTACGACGTGAGCCCCTCCTCAAAGTATGATGTGAGCGGCTCCAAACCCGTAATATGAGGGAGCCGCTGAGGCTCCGCATCCACCCGCTCCCTCAGCATCGCAGATTTTGAAAATTTGCCACGAGTTGGAGAAAATTCGGTAAAAATTAGCAGAAATAGTCCAACGTTCAAGAATATCTTACCAAAATAGTGGAAAGTTACCAAAAATTCAAAGAAATTTTAGCACTTCTTTTCTGACACTGGTATGCTCGAGGTGGGTGTGACGGGCCTCCGATTCGGCGGTATGGGGCCCTAACGCCGGCCCTCATTACTTAAATATCTTAACGTAATATCCATACGATCGGCTAAACATACAAGGAAACGTATTATGATTTAAAGGTTGCTATTACCTAAGGTAAACCCAACCATAATAAAATAACGCTTATACTTTTAAAAGCGTATGTTTAAAAGTATCCAAAACAAAAATTGATCATATTATAAATGCAATATATAGTTAAAATAACAAAATTAAACAATAAATATAGTCAAATAAAATATAAATCTTGTCCAAACTAGTCGAGTAAGTATTATTGATAATTTAGCTGAAGCATAAAAATAATAAATTTTCAGTTTTGTGCTTATCAGAGAATTATATGCGCCTGTATATCGCAATTTGTAGACGAGTATCATTGCCTACAATTTCCTACATTTTGAGTTCAGAGGCTGGAGAGATCAAACAGAATTTTACCAGGGGCGCAGTACGCCACTGAAAAGTGGGGGCAAGGCCGCTATCCGAAAATTGGGGAGGGGTGGCCTCTTTTTCTCGAAAAGTGAGCCCTCGCGTGCTTGGTCCTTGATTTTTATCGAACAAATAATTACTAAAGGACCTATCGTAAGACCGACCATGCAAGGTGCTTCACACGGGCCCATGTGTTTGTACAATTTTGTGGTCATATGTTCAACGTGAAGAATGTTACAATGTGACCTATGCTCTTACAGCTTTGCTAGCTCACATCTGTGAACATAAATAGTCTAGAGTTTGGCATATAAATTCATCGTTTATCAATTCACATCAATATAATAAATGACAAAGCAAAGACTTTAATCGCCTTTTCTTCATGCCATGTTGGTCCCTAGTGATTTTATATGTCAGAAGCATCATTTATTTGCTTCGAACAAAAAACGACTTCAATTGTAAGAATCCAGGTGCCTGGTGGGATTTGCATTCGCGCTCTCTAGACTTGGACAGGTAGGACGGGAGAGCGCGCTAGCCCACTCGGACACGTTTTAACATTGCAGGTCATTTGAACTGTTGCGTGAGTTTCCGAAAGAGGTTTGAAACGCTGCGCTAATATTCAAGTCTTAGTAATTTATAGCGTGTAGAAAGTCATTAACAGCAATAAAAAGAACGGATAGAAAGTAATTATCAGCAATAAACATGACGGTAAAAATAAAAAAGGTAAAGCTAGCTACCCGAATCTCGTTTTTAATCCAGCAAAACCGTTACGAACCCAGTGCATTTTTGGAAGCGCCCTTGATATCCTAGCCCATGCAACTTTCCGGTTTGTTCAACCATTGAAAAAACATAAAGATGGCTACGGCAGTTTTTTTAATGTTTACGCAGCAGTAGACAAACAATAAATGGTGGCTATTACCTATAGTAAACCCAAATGTAAATGAATCTATGTTGGCCCAATGTTGGGATCACCTTGCTCTCATACTGTAGGTATCTACTCTGTTTAGCAAATACCACGATCTTTACCTTTCCCGCTTTGTTAAGACATATTTTCTAATGTTTGATTACGCTATAAACTTAACGACTTATTTAAATGGGTATTCTAGAGATTTAACGACGGCATTCAGCGCCTCGCTTTCATTATGAGCATGTCACTATGGATATGCTACTACAACCTATGTTTTTGTGTCGACCAATGTCAATACCAAGAATAGTTATCGACGACAATGAATGTCCGCGTTCAGACGGTACAATAACGAAATGGGATCGGCTGCTACAACATTTATTTACGTGTGCTCTAACAAGACGACGTTAGCAAGATATGAATCACATCCTCGCCACGAATCCTAAATATGTACCTCAGAATGTGCATTATTTAAATGTGCCATGACAATTATTTTGTATTTTGTGATAAAATTTGCAGTATGTACGAATGGCTGTTATTATGAGCTTCTAGGGCGCCAAATTGAGCAGACAACGGATTCCCTAACTCAAAGTGTAGTAATCACGATAAATATTATTATTCGGCAACAATTTACTTACTTGTTGTCACAGCCGTCAGGCTGTGACATTGATTTCACCTTCTGTCAGAGTGTCCATTACAGCTTTAATTGCACTGCACTGCACGTATCTCTTATAGTCATAAAAGCCTTTTCAGACCCGACCGCTGGAATCTGCATGCCAGGCAAAAATGGCATGCAGCAAACGTCTCGGATTTGTTGACTACAATTGAGATGAAAACATTTAGGAATTCCGAGAATTGATGACATCGAAAATTATATTATCAACTTTACCAGGTCTGAATTCATTCTTGCTATTTCATAGACAGCATATTCGCAAACGCTGAAGTCAAATAATTTGACATGTTTCAAAAACCATGTATTATGTTGAACCGTCGTAAAGTTTATATTTAAATAACTATATGTAGTCCAGGCGCATAAATTCTATTGTTAATAGCAATATGACTGCTGTGACATTCTTCTTTTAAGAAGAAAGCTTTTTCGTTTTGAAACGAAAATTCTTGACACATAGTATGTGTTTCCGACAGGGTAGCTTGTTTTCATTTTCTTGTCGTAGCGTACGGTTGCATCAGTTAAGATAAATCACTTGCGTTACGTAGCGATAGCAAACTCCTTTATCTTCATAAAACGTTAAACGAGTTTACAATAAGATTTATTTATGAAGCATATTGATAGAAATTTGGTTTCTAGATAGAGCGAAAATTTTTGTACTATAAAAGGAAGAATTTTCGAGACTTGAGCGGTTTTTACCATAAATATTAAGCTTGAAATTAGAAAAAAATAAAGCGTTGAATTTTTGGCAATTCTGACCAAATAGACGGCTCTTCTCCATTATCCCTTCGCCAGCCCGCATTTGCCCAAAAATGGTCAGATTCTGGAAATTTTGGTATTTTTGTTATACTCGAGACCTCCCTGATCATTTCAACCAAAAATCTAATTTTTAAAATTTTAGATTTTTTTCCTTGGGAACCCAAAAAAATTTTCTTCTTAAAAATTGGATTTTTACATACCATTCGACGCGGCTAGACGAGTTGAATATAATGCGTTATTTTTAACGGGATCCGATAAAAGTATCCTAAGTTATGGCCAAACACTGTTCAGTTGCTGAGCCTCTCAGCCTTCGATAATTTTTGGCCATAACTTAGGATTCGGTTACCGGATCCAGTTAAAAATATCACCATTCGATTCAGCTCGTCAAGCCGCGTCGAATCATAGGGTAAAAATTTAATTTTGAAGAATAATTTTTTTGGGTTTCTAAGGGGGAATCTAAAATTTGAAAAATTCTATTTTTTGATTGAAATGATCCGGGGAGGTCTCGAGGATCACAAAAATACCAAAATTTCCAGAATCTGACCATTTTTGGGCAAATGCGGGCTGAGGGGATAATTGAAAAGAACCAAATAGACTGCGAGTTTGGCTTTTATTTCAACTTTTACAATAGTATATAAATACGTCGTCCATGAAAATAAATCGTTTTAGTATTTAATTTAAATGTCTTTTTCCTAAAACGCATTTTTATTGCAATAGATATATTTTTAAAAAATTATCAAAAATTGTTTCCGAAAGTACTACAAAGCAGGGATTCTGAAAAATTAATTGGGGTCCAATTAATTGCCAATTAATTGGGCCAATTAATTGATTGGGCCCGAAAAAATAATTGGATAATTGATTGGTCGCCTTCCAATTAATTGCAATTAATTGGCAATTAATTGGACCAAATTTCTCAGAGCATATCCTCGACTTTCACTATTTTATGTCTATTTTTATTTTTTAATTTTCAATAAATCTTCTTTTCTGTCCCACTGTTCGATACACAGAAATGGAAGATTTTATACACTAAGGTTCACACACGTCACACATATTTATGCGTGCCTCACAATAATGTGTGGGTGCAATCTCGTACTTATATATACACACACACACACACATATATATATATATATATATATATATATATATATATATATGTGTATATATATATTATATATACATAATGTTTATATATAACATATATTCATATGTAAGAAAAATAATTGGCAATTAATTGCAATTAATTGCAATTAATTGATTGGGAGGGTCTTCCAATTACAATTAATTGATTGGCAAGCCAATAATTGATTGGCAAGGGCCCAATTAATTTTTCGGAATCCCTGCTACAAAGAGTAATAACATTGAAGAAATGCATAATGCAAAAACCGGCGAAACTGTAAAACATTCGGGAATTCGTTGAGTTTCACGATATACGCCTTATCGTTCTTTCACTTAGGAAAATAGAATATTTCTTAAAATTGAGCGTTTTAACCACTATTTTGTTTATTGCTTGGCTTTGTATACTTGCTGGAACTTTTGCTACGTCAGTGTTCAATGTATTTCAAGTCTGATATAACGTTTGAGCAAACATGGGCGACGTCCGACATCCCAGGGTGCATCGGTATTCGGGGCGGTTGTCTGGAGATGGGGGAGTGATAAATTTTCGAATTTTTTCGGGACTCAAAAGTTTTTTTAATTTTTGCCAATTTTCGCCCGATTTTTGTTAATCTCCCCCAATTTTTGTCCATGGCGCTAAACTTTTCATTTTTGGTCATTGCCTCCGATTTAAAGAATTTCCCCAATTTTCGGCTCGGCGAGAGAGGGGGGGGGGGTGGGGCGTGGGGGGGTGCGGAGTTTTAGGAGGGTTAGGCTATCTAGAAGGCGGAAGGGGCGGGGGTGGGCGAGGCCCCGAGAGGGGACCAAGCATGAGGGGTGGTAATCCCCCCTCTCTCTCTATGAGCTTGTATTAAGCGTATTGTAATATAATGCGTGAGTACACAATAATATACAAATACATCGCGAACGTCTGATTCAGAATGTCATTTGGTGAACACGAACAAAGGTGCGAAATGGATAATTTTGCGCGAACGCAAATTCCATTGGTACCTCGAAGAGCCCACGTTCGCGCTCGCAAAGATGCGAATACCAATGGCAAAAATGTGAACGCGAATTTATGCGCGAATAAACTCGTGATTTTGACAAAAGAACAACCTTGATGTACGCACTGTAAATATCTTCTTATTGTCGAAAATTGTTAAGCTGAACTTGCTGAAAAATTCGTCAAAAAAGTTTTTTTGTGATGCCGATATAGTTCTGCCTGATAAATGCTCTATGTTTCGAAAAAGCGAAAAAAGCTAATAGCGATGTTGTTAGTTTTTACTCATTCTTAGTGAACATCATAAATGCCATGTTCAATGTTTTCTGATTTCCACTAAATATAAATTCAATGACATTGTCATAATGATTAACATTGGTGAACCTGATTTGATTCAGTGAATAGCTCATAACAGTAGCAGCACCAACAACAAAATTGCCTTGAGTTCAGCGGTCAATAATCGTAATACCAACAACAATAGTAGTACTTCTGATAATAGCAATGGCATTACAAATGTGACAAATTTTCTTCGTCGACTCTTCCTTCAGGTCTTCGTCACTCCCGTTCGGAACAGGCTGTGCGTGGCAATGATAATTATTACGACGGTCACACTTCAAAGCGAAAACAGGGACACCAAAGCCGCTGTTCGTTCTACAATACTAGATGCAACTTCAGGTGTCAACAACAACAGTAGTAGTACTAGAAGTTGCGCTACATTTACCTCGAACTCTGAGTTTTGTACTAAACAATGCGGTTTTGTTTATCCGATCATCAGTTGTATCGAATTGCGATGAACAAGAATCTGAACGCTCCTCGAATGCGCAAAGCGGTGAACTGATAGCATTCACAGAAGTAAAGCATCGATTACGAGAATTAATCTGAAGTTTAATAGCAAAACTCATGGTAAATGAAACTTTCTTATGTATATATAGCAACGTTACCTTGTTAAAACTACAACTTTCTTTGCATAGCATGGCTAGCGAGCATCCAATTTCCAAAAAAACGAACGTTTTTAAAAACATTGCCTCAAATGGTCTTTTGGTAGGCTTTTTCAAGTCTCTATCTATGGTTTTAAGTCTCCAATGTTGATATCAAATATATAAAAAATCGACTAAAAAATTTTAGAAAAATTGTTAAAAGCGAGTGCTTTAATGGGTGCGCTTTAATGTCGTCCCGGCACCGTGCAAGCTTACAGTGGCTTTTGATAATCGCAGGTGACGTTGAATTAAACCCAGGCCCAATTGACTTCCAACAATATCTAAAAGCTGATCTAGCGAAGGTCCTAAAAATTTTACATAAGATTGACCAAAATTACAATCTGTCAGCTACTGCAACGTAAAACGAACTTATAACTCAATTAAACGAATTTGGTGAACAACTTGTTAACATTTTATTAGCGCCAGTAAAGCCAAGCAGATCACCAAACGCAGATATTAGCCAAAATCAAATTGCAGTTGACGTAGGTAGGACAGTAAAACTACCGGATTTTTACGAATCCGACACAAAGCGATGGTTCGAAACTGTAGAGCAGATGCTCACCGGGACCACGGAAACTAGTCTGTTACGTGTTGTCCAGTCTCTGCGCTGCAGGAATGCGGTGCAGATGTGTTGCTGACATTCGAGCAAATAAAAAATCAGATCATTAAGCATTTCAATGATACAGAAGAATAGAAGCTGCGCAGGTTGTTAAGTGAGCAGAAACTTTTAAAACATTTGAAGCAGCTCGCACCAAATAGCGAGAAGCTCGTGAAGTTTCGTTTTATGGAAATGCTTCCGAGGGAAATAAGGGTAGTTCTAGCAACATTGAGCGATGATGCGCCGCTCGATAAGATAAAATGATCCAATATTGATCCCATGATCAAATACCAGTTCTAGTAAAACGGAAACAGCAGCCCTCGCGCATGCAGTTCCATTAAATCCAGTTTTGAAGACTTAAAACAGGAAGCAACTGAGCTGACCGAAGCCGTTCGCGGTATTACCACAGAATATCGAAACAGCCGAAACAGGGACCGGAATAACAGCAAAAATTTTAGTGGATATGGTCGATTTCGAAGCAAATCAAACAATAGGCGATCGTTCAGTAGTAGGCCAAATTAACAGAATTATGATCAAAACGGCAAATGGTGTTACTATCATTTCGCATTTGGTAAAAGCGCAAAGAAATGCAATAAGCTCTGTGCCTGGAAAGCGAGACTGCCGGAAAACAGAACTTATCCGACGGCGGCGCGGCAACCGTCGGAGTAAACACAATATGTGTTGCTGCGAGTTCGATAGGGCACTTCATTGCAGATACAGGTAGCGATTGTAGCTTACTACCCAAAAACCTAGCACACCTTGGCACAAGTGTAACATTTGTTAATTATCCAAAGCTCCCAGCTGCAAATAAGTCAGAGATAAAAACATATGGACTTCGAAAGCTGGATTTCAAGATGGATTGTTTAAATCATAATTTTTAATGGAAATTTTTAGTAGCCGACGTAACCAACCCTATATTAGGCCGCGACTTCTTAAGTCATCACCGCCTTATGGTAGACTGTAGCAATGAAAAACTTTTGTATGCAAACGGAGCTTCAAAGAAAATAAATATGGTTGACGCAGACTGTTATACATCGAATAGGTTGAGTCAATTACTCAGACGGTACTCAGCACTTTTTCAGGAAATCTCGCTATCACAATCAATAAAACACCCAGTAAGACATCACATCACGACATCAGGTCCACCCAGTTTTGCTAAACCAAGGCGACTATTTAAAGAGAAGCTTCAAATAGCCAAAAATACTTTAGTAAGCTAGAAGAACAAGGCATCGTTTACCGAGGCGAGTCCCCATGGGCAACACCACTGCACATGGTACCCAAAAATGATCCATCAGACCCGTGGAGACCGTGTGGCGATTACAGAGCACTTAACAAACAGACGCTACCGGACAGGTATCCAATGCCCAATATAGCAGATATTACAAATAAATTGCACGAATCTAAAAATTTTTCGAAGCTTGATTTAATTAACGCGTTTCATCAAATACCAATTTGTAAAGAAGACCAACCGAAAACCGCTATTACTACACCTTTCGGGCTTTTTCTTTACGCTCGCATGCCATTTGGTTTAAGAAACGCTGCCCAAAGCTTCCAACGCTTAATCGATATAACATTACAGGGTCTCCCATTTGCAAGAGCATACACGGATGATATCCTAGTGGCAAGTAAAAGTGAGTCTGAACACTTTGATAACCTTGAACAAGTGTTTCAACGTTTAGCACAGTATAATCTTCGTTTAAAAAACAAGAAATGCGAATATTTTTCAACAAAAGTGAACTTCGTCGGCATGGAAATTTCAAAAGATGGTATTAAGCCGATACATGATAAGGTGGAAGCAATAAGTAGGATTAATTTACCGCAAAGTGTGAAAGACCTAAAAAGTTTTTAGGTGTAGCAGGATTTTATCGTCGTTTTGTAAAAAATTTTTCAAAGATAGCAGCGCCTTTGACATCTCTCACGCGAGGTATTAGTAGTAAAAGCACTGCTCAAGTAAAATGGACGCCATTAGCTGTTGAAGCATTGCTAAACTGAAGAATGCACTGAGAGAATCGGTGCAGCTAGCTTTTCCTAATAAAAATGCAAAACTTGAGTTAACTACAGATGCATCCTCAGTGGCAGTAGGCGCGGTGTTACATCAGGTAATAGGCGACATAAAGCAACCTCTAGCTTTCTTTTCTGGAAAACTAAGTGAAATCGAGTTCGAAAGTCTACATTTAATCGAGAACTCCTAGCTATATTCCTGGGTTTAAAACACTTCAACTGGTTGCTAGGAATGCGATTTAAGGTTCTTGCTGATCACAAACCACTCATTAACACATTAACAATGAAAGCTCCAACGCCCCAGCAGTCGCGCTGGTTGTCATATTTTTGTGAATTTAACTGTTCAATACACCACGTGGCAGGTGCGTAGAATATCGTAGCAGATAACCTTTCTCGTTCATGCAATGCAATTTCAACAGATTTTGACAAAACTATCAGTGACGAACAGTTAAACGATAAAGATTTGAATTCATTTTTCGCGAAAACAACTCTAACTTTAGTTCGGCGTAGCATCAATGGTCAAAACTCATATGTGACAAATTCTTTAGACCATTTGCACCAAAGAGATTTAGGTACTAACATTTTAGAGATATTCACGGTTTGTCACATCCTGGGCCAGACGCAACGCTTCGCCTGATTAAAGATAAGTATGTTTGGCCTGAAATTAATAAGGATGTTAGACGATGGGCAAAACACTGTGAACAGTGCCAAAAAGGTAAGATCTCGCAACACACTAGATCCCAGATTGGTTCAATTCCAACAAATAGCAGATTTCACACGGTACATATTGATATCGTTGGCCCCCTAGAGCCATCCAATGGTTACAAATATTTAGTCACTATGATTGATCGTTTCACCAGGTGGGCGGAGGTAGTTCCAGTGGAAAATATATCAACAGAGTCGGTGGTCCAAGCATTCCTTATAGCTGGATAAGCAGATTTGGAGTACCACGTACGATAATTTCGGATAGGGGTAGTCAGTTTGAATCTTTAGTATGGAATCTACTTATGCATCAAATTGGTATCGAGCGTAAAAGAACAACAGCATACCACCCAGCCTGTAATGGCGCAGTCGAGCGGTTCCATAGTACCCTTAAGAACGCACTTCGATCAAGCTGCAAGTCAAAAAGTTGGTACTACGCATTACCATTAGTTATGTTAGGAATACGCTCAACAATAAACGAACAAGGGTTTAGCCCAACACAGTTGGTGTATGGATCCAATTTAGAACTGCCTGCCCGATTCTTTAATCCAGTCAAAACTGAAGTCGACACACCTACTGTAGGTTTTCTTGCTAAATTTTATGATTTAGTCAAACATTTTCCTAAACCTGAACGCATACACAATGCTGCGCATTATGTTCCGAAAGGTCTAGCTAGCTCATTACATGTTTGGCTTAGGGTGAATGCACCAAAATCTTCCCTCAGTGAACGTTATTCGGGACCATACGAAGTAATTGAGCGAGATGCGAAAACGATTACTATAAATGTAAACGATCAAAGAGAAAAAGTGTCTGTTGATCGCGTTAAACCAGCTTTTTTACAATCAGACATCAAAAATTTAGAGTCACACACCAGACAGTCCATCAATGTTTCTGGTAATGAAAAAGTTAAAAAACAGATACCTTGACTACATCAGCAAAACAAAGCTTTACGACCGCGGATAGCCAGATACCAACAATTAAAAATGAAGGTGAAGTAGTATTGGCAAAATACCCAAGGTATACAGTTTGGCCAGCAGTGATTGTTAACCCCAGTAAAACACCTTTGAGAGGCAAACATAGACAAACTGATGGAATTGCAATTCGATTTTTTGGTACAAATAAGTTAGCGATTGTACGTCCAAGCGAAGTAAGCACATATATGAAGTTAAATACAAAGCATAGAGGAGTACAGAAAGCAACCAGGCAAGCAGAAGATTATCTTAAGAGACAAAATGAGTACGTGAAAAGGAAAGCGTCCAGCATTTTAAAGAACCGCAGTGTTACTATCGATCTTACAAAAAATACCGTCACAACGTTTTAACAAAATCGATGGCCAAGGGCTTATGTTTAGTGTCGAAGCTTCGTGGTAGGCCTATCATAAGTCTTGGGCATTCGGTATTTGTTCGAATTAAACTAAATTCAGGAGATTTTTTTATTTTTCATCTTAGGCAACAATACCGTTTCTGGGCCCTTCGCATCCATTGTCGCAACTGTATCAGGCGCATTTTTCGCTAATGAATAGTGGTTGGTGCACCGTCGAGCAAGCATACCAGTTCGAAAAGGCTACACTGGGTATGGACAATAAAACGGCAGCCCTAATTAAAGCAGAACGAAATGGTCAGCTGCATAAAAGACTAAGCAAAAATATTCATAATGTGCGAGAAAAACTATGGGAGATAGCAAAAATTCCAGTAATGATACGACTAGACTTTGAAAAATACAATCAAAATGCCAAAGTGAAGAAATATCTTTCATTGACGGGAACGTACACTTTGGAAGAAGCCAACAGCAGGTATCATTTCTGGGGTATTCCGCAAAATAACTGTGTCGGCTACCTCTTGCTGCTGCTCAGATTTAGCAAAGAGCTTGCTTTAGTAGACGAAGGAGCGCGCCAATGACTATCTTAGTCAGCATCTTAAGTTGACCGCCCTGAGTTACCTGGCCTGTACTTCTAACGAGGAGTGTAAGGTCGTCAGCTCGTTTTGGTATATTTTAAGGAGATGTAATGAAACTTGGGGCAAGCTCGCAATATTTAGCGCCTGCCTCATTTATTCAATTTTTAACAATCTGTTTCACATTTATTGTGTCATTTTCAACATGCGTATCAAGTTCCGGAAAAATGAACATTTGATTTCGGCAATAACGGAGTTTTATTCAGCAGTTTTATAGCGCAGGCCGTTCAAATAAGCTCTCGCACTAGCTTGAACGTTCTCGTATTCTTCATTATTTCCAGTCTTTTTGTGTACAAGTTTAGCATTTTCGCTCTGTAATACGGCCAACTGATCGATCTAGATACGCATTCGGAGAAAACGTAGGTATCTTGCATCAACCTTTTATTATTTCGGTTATATAACTGGTTTGGGTACTTTGCTTTGACAGCTAGCTCTTTTGAAACGATTCTTCCTGAATGAACAAACAACATATTTGAAGGCTCGAACGTTTTTAAAGTATGCCAAGGAATTCACATTCAAGAACTCATTCAGTTTAAAGCTACGTCCAAGCCTCGATGTTGAAAAGATCTTATCTCATTGTGGTGACCAAATTCCGCCATATAAGTTTTTTTACTGCGGTTGGCGTTGTCGTATCAGCAAGTTGCACTTTGTGAATAAACCTTGATGTGCTTTTGAGCGACATACGGTCTTTTTGTAATATGTTTAGCTTTTCGACACAACTTTAGTCGAGAATCCAATTTTACCGTAACTAATGATCATGTAGTGGCTCCGGGGCTTTAGTCTGTTCGAAAGCCTTCCTGGGTGTTTTTTCGGTGTTGCTTCTGTTTACTGAATCTCACCGATCAAATCTTGCACGCTACAGTTAGTTGATGGAAAACTAAAGAACAGGATGCTCTTTCCTATCACTGAATTAAACTGAGGAACGTGGTTTTGAATCAACTCCCTGGTTCGGATGGTGGTTGTCTTGTTTCCGAATCATTACAGTTAACTAAATATTACCTGAACTGACCGTCTGTAACTGCCCACAATAGTGATTGACTTCCACTAATAGGTCTGCGTAACACACGTTTTTATAGAGGTCAACAGTGGCGATTCAATATTCTTTGTAAACGACAGACAAAATGGTAGTTATAATGCAAACTGTAATAAATACTTCAATATTGTTGCTTAGAACCAAAGCCAGAGCTTGTTGTTAGTCGCGATTTTAATGTATCGTATAAATATGTTCATGACATTAAAAGAAAACCTTAAAATACCTTAGGTGTAGCTGCAAAATTATAATTGATTTATTCAGCTTCTGCTAAATTAAGCATGGACCAGGTCGGACCTGCATACCGGCGCGGCGCAGTCTGGTTGAGTCTACATCCCCCATACGCTCGGGAGGACCTACACCATACACTATACTGCGTTGATCATGTTGGCGCGGCAATCCTACCCTGGAACACAGGATGGCAATTCTTTCATGTGCTGAATCCACTTCTTGGGGGCAATATAAATTATAGGAGTAAAGAATAGAATTCTTGCAGGTAGAGGATGAACCGTTCTTGGAACTCATTATTACGTTTTTAAAAATCTATTTTGAATATCACCATAGTACAACTTTGTGTTGACGGGTAACGATGTCCTTCAAATACCGAACGAAAGTTAGCAATTTTCAGCAACACATGTCAGCCTTGCAATACCGTTTTAATGCACTAACGTCTCACCGTTCGCTCTAGCTCAACCAAGATTAACAACAGAATCAATAAACATTTGGCAACGTGTCCCTATACTTAACAATATTCAGTTTATCTAATAATGCGTGTGATTTTAGTTTACCAATTATATAAGGGTAAACCCAAGTGGATATAGTGCAACGCTTCTGCTTCTATTGAGGGATAACAATATGCTTACCAATTTTTAGCAACTCATATTATCAGCGTTGCACTATCGCAGTAGAGCATCAACGTCGTACCGTTGGCGTCAGCACAGCTTAAAGATAAGGTAAGAAACAAATTTCTCATTAACAAGTAGTACAGAGTATTAACTTCAAAAGTCGTATCTTTGTATTTTTATCTCAGTGGCTTTATGACAAAAACATTGTTATTCCAAGCAATATAGTGCTGTAGTTAAAATATAAAACAAATATTTCAAGATAGTCAAAGCTGTTCTACATTTCTCACATTTGCTGCTCAAAATTTCCCGCTGTTGTATAAATTCTTTGAGAAAAGTTTGAAAAGTATTAAATCATTTTTTTGGTTTATTTCGTTAACAACAATTTGTTGATGATCTCAAAATATTAAAACACTTTGACATGCCGCTTATGTAACGTTTTTTCTTTTCAAATTCATTTCAACAATAGAAACACAAGTGTTGAACGAAAATATTAACATTTATATCTTTTATTGACGAAGTATGGAAACGAAGTCTTGAAAAACGATCGACGTACACATAAAACACAATTATAGTTTTGTCAATTCTAAACCAAAAAACTTAAACGTTTTCCGCCTAAAATTAGTACTATTACAGATAGTTTTCCAATGAATTAGCTAAAAAAAATTGTTGGAAAACTAAATTTTTTTCAGTTAAAATTTTTAAAAATTTCTCAATAAATAAATAACTTTGAAGTTATTTTGTTCTGGGCAAAAATTAAAATATTTTGTAAAAATTGAAATACGCAATTCTTTAAAGCCTAAACTTGCAACAAAGCCGACATTGTGACGGATTTTTATGTTAGCGCTTTTGAAAAAATAATGTGAACGATTCACGCGAAATAGTGAAGTCAGTAGTTTTACTGTTGCCTATAAAACAGAAGTAATGCAAATCCAATAAATAAATAGATTCATAGATGTAAAAACAAATTTGATTATTAAAATTTTGCTCGTTTGAATTGCCGTTTGGGTTATATATTTACAGATGATATTAGTTCTTCAAATTGTGCAAGCGTATCTTGCATTTACCTGAGAGCGACGGATGAGTAATTTAATTGTTATAGGTTCATTTGTGTACATAGCGAAATCGTGTGCGTTTGCGATACCGAAATTTCTGAAATTTGAAAATACAGCGATATTTTTATACTCACCTCAGCGCATCGTGTCGGTTAACGTAATATCTATTTGATCTATATTTGAAATCTTTTTAGTTTTTATGTTAGTGATTAAGTGGTACGGAATTTTTCGAAAAAAAATTTTAGGTTAACTCATGGTCTACTTTTAAACGGAGGAAGTATAAAATTTGTCTCCCAAAAATTAAAATTACTGGGTGCTGCCTGCACCTATAAATTTACAAGGTGAATGCAATTTATAAATAACCAAATATTTTCAAATTACTGGGTATTTACTGTGTTATACGACCAGTGCCAAGAAATTCCTGGGTGCATCAAATTTGTAAAGACCCACAACGTTCCAAATTTATGGATGCTATGTGGTTTTGAGTTCAACGGGGAATGAAACCGATTTGTGTGCATAGCTTTGTGCTTGCTCATTTCCCACTCAAATTCTTACAAAGAAGACAAGCGTGATTTTGTCTTTTCGGGGACCATCATCATTTAACTGTTTTCACACACATCCGGTCAAAAATCTAGATCTCTATAACAAACATAACTTTCAGACCTAATTTTTTTCTCAGAACGACCATTTTCGAACAATAAAGGCAAAAATAGAAAAAGTACAAAAAATTTTTTTACATATTTTTACTGAAAATATGAATTGTTAGATCAAAAGAGGTGTTAATTAAACAGCTACACACGTTGGTGTTTTGGTTTAGATCCACATTGGTATGTCGTTACCCATGGGTTATACTTATTGGCATATAAATGCTTAAATTTGACAATAAATATTGTCGCGTTTTCGTTTTTTTTCGGTTTAGCTATATTCGGAGGTCATATTGAGCTTAAATAATTGGCTTTGTAAATCGCACCATTGCATTGTATCAAGCACAAAATATTAGTTCAGCAGCCAAATGCAGAGGTTATATTAGTACAGAGGTTATATTCTCGTGTTTTCACGGAAATATCTCGTGTTAATAACCCAACCTTAATAAGACACTAAACATATGTTTTGTTATCGCTGGTAATTTGTAGCGTTGGAGTATCTAGTGTAGCACTCTATGTTACGAGAGAAAATTGATCAAACTAAATTGACATAAGTTTATAAAATATAACCCTTGACAGCCTTACATTATTATTTTTGCTACCTATTTGTGCTGGTGTCATACCTAAATGTTGGCTTTGTGGTACAGCTTTTAAATAGCACGTCTAACAAAAAGGAGATCGCAGTCTAAATGGGAGATTAACAGCCGCTGCAAATTATACTGGCGACCTTTTGGTATTTTCCGAAATATATAATATGCACATATTCGACATCTGAGACATAACGGTTTCAGTTGGCCCACACACTACATATTAAAAATACCTTGAGGACGAGCTTTTACAACACAGAATTTACGAAGATGAAGCCACTGATCACAACAGCAGCTCAGAGAGACAACTAAGGCGAATGCGCTTACATGGTTTAGCAGACCATGCAACTGACAATGTCCAATCTATCGGCTTCTGGCCTCAATGAAGGGAAAACGGTTGATCAAAACAAACTTGCTTATAATTTTAAACATAAGCGTCGACGACGATACAAAAGTCAGCTGCGACTCACCAATCTTATAGCAAAACCCGGGATCGGAAAAATGACGTATTTTAATGTCAGCTGATGCACAGAGTAATAACATTACATATCGCAATGCTTCAGCTAGTACAACCTATCATTTACTTACAACCAGCTGATATACACACATTGCTGGCTCCAGGTAATTTGGATGCAAGATTTGTAGTTGGTGAGTGATGTACTTGCGAGCAACAATATAAGGCGCTAGAAACACATAACATAACATCAGTCTAATTTAGTTTAATTGGCAACTACTAACTTAGCGGTAAAGTTTCTGTATCAGACAAAAGTAGCCTAATCTAGTTACATCCATCCGTTATTGTAAATCTTCATATGAATTTGTCTGTTATAGCTCGCTGTATCTTACCATAGTGCTGTATATATGCATTATTTTAAATTATTTTTCTGTTTTACGTGACGTTTACGTAGTAAAGGACCCCTATGTGTAAATTTTGTCCACAGTGCATGGCTCTGTTACCACTCATTATATAATGTCTTAAACAACATAGTGTTTCTACTGTTATTTTTGTATACAATAGCAGTATAGTGTAGGTAAATGAATAGTGTAGATTTCATCACAAACTGTTTGGAAAAGTGTTACGGTGTCAGCTACACCATTCTGCTATCCACACTCCTTACATAATGTGTTTGTGTATGACGTTCTTGAAAGCGTCAGTAAATAACAATAGGTAGATCTAAACACCATATCTAAGTTGATCGTGTCAAATACACCTTTTCTTTTATTTATATAGTGTAGGTATACGTTGTATACCACTGTATGGTATGGTATAAAGTATCAGCGGACAGAAGCTCCACATTCTGGGTCCTGCATAACGTAAACGCAAAATTAATCACATGATTTCTTGCCGGAAATTTCCAAACATTAAAGTAACCATGTGAACCTGTTCGTAAGGACAACTGGCTTTCGACTTAAGGCGTCGTTGATTGTATGTACTGAGGCATCATTTCTTGGTCTATACCAGTCATAAGCTTTTTAAGTCATCGCATTTTATCAGCAAGCATAAATATTTTTACATCTCTATCCGAAATCAAACGCTCTGGTCTTACACTTGTAAAAAGAACCAAGACCAGCGCAGCCAAGCAGATTGTCCTCTGCTATAAAAATTACAAGAATTTATCTCTGGTCACAAACTACAAACAATTCCGTTCGGCCTCCGGACAGCTGGGCTATGGCTCACCATAATTTTGGGCGTAGGACGTAAGTCATTTCAGCTACCGTAGTGGAACGGGGACTGTTTCTATTCATTGATAAATGTCAGGGCTAAAATTTGATTCTACAGATTTGGTGTTTGTGATTGTACCAATTTTGACAAAATATTATTTTCCCACTATTATAAAGCATTTAATAAAATTAACTATTAAATCAGTTCTAAAATTTTGTAGAAAAATTGTCACACAGTATGCAGAACGTGTCGTCAATTCGAAGCATCCTTACATAAAACAGTTAGTAGCGCTAAGCTAATTAAAATATTTGACTGTCTATAATATCCAAAAAGTATTGATGAAATTCCTTCACCATTTTTAAGCGCATAACTTAAAAAAATATAAAAATTCGTTTGAATAAAATTTGAAATTGCAGTTTCAATAGTTTTTATTGTCATATACATCTTTTCAACTCAACATCAGACAACGTCCTATGTGTCACTAATAAACTATTTATAAGGTATTTTATTCCTTTGATATGTAATGCGGCGTTCACGTTATAATGTCCCCGCTGTTTGGAACTTTTGACCCCCTGTAGTCGCGACCCTACCGTATAGACAGTCAGGGTGACACCCATACTGTAAATCAAATGCCGAGGGTGTACGGCACACCCTTAGCTACTAAATTTTTTCTAGACAGTGTCGTACACACCCTTAGCTACCAATTTGGCGCGAATTAACTATAACGGACACCGTCTGTAGCGAATGCGGTTTATTAGTCAACTGTCCTGTGGAGTTTTTCCTAAATTCTCGATATTTGTATCTAGCCCATATGAACATTGCTCAAATAATTCCGAACAGTGTCAATAAAACTGCCAGGCGACACGGTGTGCCTGACACTGTCGGCAAGTGGTAATACGCGCAACTAGCTACCGTTGAAAAAATTTATTAAAAACATGGGGGTGTCTAAGACACCCTGTTGTCAACAGTGTGTCTGACACTGTGTGGGGTACATAGGTTCCAAACGTTGGGGACATTATAACGTGAACGCCGCATAATACCAATGGATCATTAAATTTTTACTGAACTTATGCTTTATTGACATTGATAATAGCTATAAGCCACAAACCTTGTTAATATTTAAGGTAATTTTTGGATATTCTCATCTACCCATGGACATTTAGTACACTAAATTCGAGAAAATACACAATCTTTTTCCAAATCTAGGGATTGATAGAAACGAAGAATGAGATAGTATACTATTTTCTAGCAAAGAGTCCAATTGCTGTGCCTTTTACTACTTTTGGATATGTCCTAACCAAGGGTGCAATGCCGTTGATCTAAGCGCGTTTCCATCAATAGTTTATAAATTATATCATCTGGTGGTTAATATTTGAATTTAGTTTATTACACAGTTAATTCTAAAAATTCATAGCTAATTTTATTGCCCTTTCAATTTTCAAATAATTTAATAAAGCCCAATTTGAATGGTCGTTGGGGCTTAGTACATATAATACTGGATAGAATTATGAGTAGGTTTCTAGGATAATTAGAACGAATTCGCGCTGTACTAGGGACAAGTTTGCATTCGACGAATTGATTTGAAACAAATGAAACCTATGCAAAAGTCATTTAAAATTGAGATGATTGGTTTAACGATTGTTTATTGTTACATGCAGTACACATGGTACCTACCAAATGTGGTACGGTACATATTTAAAGCAGATTATGACAAAATGTTCAGGGTATCTGCGACTTAATCTAATCAGGTGGCCTTTAATTATTACAATATTGAACTTCTCATATTTTGAATATATTTGGGTTGTTGTTCGATAACAATTAAAACGAAAATTATAACATGTCTATTAGTCGAATCGGATTTGTTGCACTACCTTTAACCGTTTCTTTCTCCAACTAATGTGTATTTCGTACTACCTTGAGCAAACTTTTGCCCCTGCAGCGGACTGAATAAATAACTGATAAATGTATCAATACAGGAATTAAAGGATTAATTCGGGTGCTGTAATTTCTGTAGATAACATAGTCGACTTAACGCGGGCCAAATATAATTTGACATATCAGTTCCAAACCAT